>JAANSN010000648.1:0-50474 GCA_036850665.1 Dicranocentrus wangi
CATCACCATCTCCACTTTCAATCTCATCATCAGTTCCACTCTCCGAGTACTCGCTTGAAGATGAACTGGAACTGGAACTTAATAAAAATATTTCATCAAAAATAACGCATTCATTATTACACAACATCTGTTAACCATTTGGAAAGAGCAAGTTTGATTTATATACCATATTTTTGACATTTAAAACTTGCAAATTTAAAATTGATTGTTTTACCTTATATTGAAAGGTCCCAACGGGGGTTTGATCAAAAGGTGGCTCATGTTCTTCAGGTGTGTTATGTTGTGAACTAGAGTGAGTGAGTGATCAGTGAAAGTGAATAATCAGTGATGATGACGCGTGTACCTGTGCTTATTCCTGCTGTTTGCTAACGTGTGCTTTAATTTGACAGCCTGTTCCTACCGCCTCCCATTTTTGATAATATATGATGAAAGCTGATTTCATAATCATAATATTTGGTTTGGAGAGTTGTGTTGTAAATGCACTCGGATCAGATGTAAAAAGCAGATGCATTGAAAGCAGATTGAGAACACGGGGCAGTGTGGTGTGATGAGATGATGCACTCGTAATATAACATTCCGTCCGTCTATGCGACTCGTTCCGACTTTTTCCAGCACTCGAGTCCTCTCCGTCGCGTCGTTATGTACGTAAATGGTGTGCAATAAAACGGTTTTTGGAATTACTTTGTTTGTACAGCAATAAAGCAATGTTACGTACACCTGCTGGATGCGAACAATAATATAAAAAAAAATTCGGGAAAATTATGTAACAAGTGGAATTGTGAAGGAAAGAATAAAGAACGAACATTTACGTAAAGATACTTTTAGTTTTGCTGTTCTGCTGATATGTTTTAAATTAAGTTGGTTAACAATAATTATTACAATTACAATAGGCCCAATAGGGATAGCTTACCAATGTCAGGGTAAAGGGGGTCAGCAGTCAGCAGGGTCAGCACTCAGAAGACACTTCATACTTGAGCCACTGGTTTGCGGTGGCTTTTCGCCCGAACCTATCGCACCGCAGACGTATAACGTATAACTTAAATGCAAAATTTTTAATTGACCCTGTCCCCACCAAACCCCTTCCACACGTCATGTGTGACATGTTATGTGGGAGTGTGGGTTAAAACACCATTCATTCACGTACGCTTTTAGCAGGGACAGGGACGTGACAAGACAATCGTGACATACGTACGTGCGGACGCGTACTACAGTCACATGCATATATATAGTTCTTTACAAATTTGCATATTATGTATGATAGGCACTGTCCCCACCAAACCCCTTCCACACGTCATGTGTGACATGTTATGTGGGAGTGTGGGTTAAAAAACCATTCATTCACGTACGCTTTTAGCAGGGACAGGGACGTCACAATCGTGACATACGTACGTACGGACGCGTACTACAGTCACATGCATATATATAGTTCTTTACAAATTTGCATATTATGTATGATAGGCTTTTAATTTTTGTCGTCGTAAAATTAATATTAACTCAATATTCCTCTTTGAAACTCTAGCGTAATGTCATTTTCCATTTAAGATTGACTGTAAACCTACCTCGATCGAAGTTAATCTGGACTCTAGAGGAAATTAATTGATGTACCCCCGTAATGCGCAATCCAACCCTAGAAATGTTAGAAATCTTCAATAAATTCTCAATCAATCCATGCTTTTAGTTTTTCATTTGACATTCAAAACTATTTTTTTAAATCCTTTCAAGAAGATTGGAGTCATAAGCGAAATGAAAACTCCATTTTACTTTGACATTGTGTACTAAAATCCCTACACGTTGTTTTTTGTCAGAAATATGAAAAATAACGCTAAAAGTAAGTAATTGAAGTTTTATGTACATTATTTACAGTCTTTGCAGTTGCAATGCAATCAGATCTAGTCAATCCGTCCTTACGGATAAGCACCCTTTTATTCAAAGAGCAAATTTCAATTTATGTTGCATAACAGAAAGTCCATCTTGACATAGGCCTGTGAGACATAAAAGCTTGTTGTGTCAACACTGTCAACAGGCCAAAATCCCGGTAGGTAAAATCCTACCGCTAATTGCTCATCGTTAATTTATTTAATTAATTGAGTTGAATTATTGAAATCCAAGCGTAAACCTTGTGTATTGGGTTTTTAGCTGAACAAATCTACTCCATTCCTTTTGTACTCTTAGTCCTTACGGATAAGCACCCTTTTATTCAAAGAGCAAATTTCAATTTATGTTGCATAACAGAAAGTCCATCTTGACATAGGCCTGTGAGACATAAAAGCTTGTTGTGTAAACACTGTCAACAGGCCAAAATCCCGGTAGGTAAAATCCTACCGCTAATTGCTCATCGTTAATCTATTTAATTAATTGAGTTGAATTATTGAAATCCAACTGCAGAGTATAAACCTTGTATATTGGGTTTTTAGCTGTGAACAAATCTACTCCACTCCTTTTGTACTCATTTTTTTTTCATTTTACATTTTTACGCATCTGTAGCGAGACAAGGAAAGTCTCTGTATCTCTCTGCCTCACCTCTCCTCTTCCCTCTCTCGTTCCCTCGCCTCGTCTTCATACAATTTCCCAAAAAGCTAAATATCTTGAATGTGAGTGAGGACGAAAAAGGAGCGCATATTGCATTGCATCCTGGAATATACAGTTAGTTAGGTATAAAAAAGGAACGAACGAACACCAACAACGCCAGAGAAGACAAAGTAAGCGTCCTTTTCTTTCATGATTGTGAGGGAAGTCGGATTTTTTTTTATAGAAATGTACTTACAGACAGAAATGCAAAGAAAGAAAAAGGCTTGTTACATGTCTCGTACATACACTTACACATTTAAGCGTGTAGAGATGTTAAAAAGCCCCACTACGGATGCTGTTCCTGTTATATTATAGACTCACTTCTCTTCTTGCTTCATTCACTCACCCTGTTTCACACATCACATCTATCCTCCTTCCATCCACGATCAAGATCTCGGTTTTTAGATGGGGATGCATGGGAAGTGTGTGTGTGGTGTGGACGTGGACTACTATGCATGAAGGATAGCTTTAGGTATTATGTTTATGCATTTATATATGTCGTCTCGTCTCTCTCGTCAGCCAGTTGTCAGAAGCGAGGGCTGCGTAGGGGTACGGAAAAGCCATTCACTCAATTAGTAGGAGCAGAAGAAAGAGCAGCCAAAGCTAAACGTATAACACGTTCCGCAGATTGGGATGAAGATTGTGTATATATGTATATCGCACGAAAAAGTAACAAGCGTATTATTGCATTGGATTGCAACAACTTTTACCAACTTTTANAATAGCGTTCAAACACGTAGGGTTGCTGCAATTTGAGTTTTAATTGAATTCTAAGGTGTCGACTGGAAAGTGTCGACCGGGGGGTCGTCGACTGTCGACTGGAAGATTTCGACTGGGGGGCCGTCGACTGTCGACTGGAGGTGCCCAACCCACTTCAACTACCAGACGCAGACGAGAGAGATAGATATACAACAGCCAGAAAAGAACCACATCAAATGGCTTGATGCATAAGATGAACTAAAATGTGATGTGAATTGTGTGGCTGGCTGCTGTGTGGCTACATTACATATTACATACATTATATTACTTACACCTAAACCTGCCTACGTACATATACAGTTTCTATCCAATTTTTCCATCATGCATCTCCATTGGTAAACTTGGAGGTAAGCTATAATGTGCATTGGCTGCGACCGACCCGCGTCTCGAAAAGCTTTTCTCTGACGACGGTTGGTTTGGTTTACTACTTTCATAGTTTCATAGTCGTCTGCCGTAAGTATTTATTGCTTCGTTCCGTACCTTTCGTTTCGTTCGTCCGTCCGTGTACAGAAACGCTCATATAAGGATAGAGAGCCAGCAGAGCACACCGTATTACAGTGTACTAACTAACTAAGTAACAACACACTAGACACACACAAGTATTACGAGAGAGAGAGAGAGAGAGAGAGAGTATGAGTATCACTACATCATCATCATCATATAATATCCTTCCCGAAACTACATCCCATTTTATTCTGGTACACTCACTCGCTCACTTGCTCCTTTGCTCCGCTCCGTAGCTGTTCTCGTCGTCCGTCCCCACACACCAAACCAACTCGTTCGTTCGCTCACTCGTTTTTTTAGAGCTATACATTGATCGTCGTGTGACCACTTTTTTGAAATCATGGTAAGTTTTCCAGGAAATTTGGACTCGGGGGGAGGCGTTCTTGGTGTCAGTCGAAAGAGGGGAATTGGATCTGGTTGCTCACAAAATTTCAAGCCTCTACTCAGTGTTTTCACCCACTTTCCGAGCGATTGAAGTTTCCAATCCCCTCCGTCGAGGCATTGGCCTGCACTAAGCTGTTGAAGTTGTTGTACCCCGCTAGAGCTGATTTAATGGATTTTTTTTTTCTTTCTTGGTTTTGCGTTATTTCTCTCTCTCGTAGGCAGGAGGAAAAGCTGGTAAGGATTCTGGGAAGGCTAAAGCCAAAGCTGTGTCCCGATCGGCGAGAGCCGGCCTTCAGGTATGAAAAAAGATGTATATTATATATATTTTTGATGTATTGTACTGCTACTGCTCCCACTTCTCTACTGTGCTTGTGATGCATATGAAAAAACGGGGGAACGCGTCATGATTTTTAACGACCATGAAATTCATGAATTGGTCCAATTATGTTGAAGTTGAAGCACAGATCAGATCAAGTGGCCGTGGTTAATGATGATGAACAACTTTTATTTTTGTCTTTTAAATAGTTCCCCGTTGGTCGTATTCACCGACATTTGAAAAACCGAACTACCAGCCACGGCAGAGTGGGAGCCACCGCAGCCGTTTACAGTGCTGCTATTTTGGAATATCTGACCGCTGAGGTGAGTCACTTAAAAGGGCATATTATTATTCGATTCGGTGGCAGTTGGCAGGCGAAGGCGAAGGTTGATCATCAGACAAAACAAAGTCTGTGGTGGTGGTGATGATGATGATGATGATAATCCAGGGATGCGCGGGAAATGTGTGTACGGCGGTTATCATCCACTTGTTCTCCAGCGTCTCGTGGGAGGATAACAAAATCGAAAGCCATTATTTTAAAAAATTTTACGTGAATGGCATTTTTTGTAAAATTTGTTTAAATTTTTATTTTTTTGTGAAATTTTCAAATGGGGTAGGTTTTGGAGTTGGCTGGCAATGCTTCCAAGGATCTTAAAGTGAAGAGGATCATGATGATGATGATGATGATAATCCAGGGATGCGCGGGAAATGTGTGTACGGCGGTTATCATCCACTTGTTCTCCAGCGTCTCATGGGAGGATAACAAAATCGAAAGCCATTATTTTAAAAAAATTTTACGTGAATGTCATTTTTTGTAAAAATTTGTTTAAATTTTTATTTTTTTGTGAAATTTTCAAATGGGGTAGGTTTTGGAGTTGGCTGGCAATGCTTCCAAGGATCTTAAAGTGAAGAGGATCACTCCAAGGCATTTACAGTTGGCTATCCGAGGAGACGAAGAATTGGATTCATTGATTAAGGCAACCATTGCCGGTGGAGGTGAGTAAAATAAATGCAACTAGAACAGTCTTAATATAAGTTCACAAAACAATGGCGTTAGAGAATCATAAGCTCGCTTATAGGACGCCGCGAGCTAATAATAGCAGTGATTGATGGATAATGAGTGATGTTGTGGTGGAGGTGTTGACTGATGTGTTTTTTTTAAATTTTTCCCAAGGTGTCATTCCACACATCCACAAGTCTCTCATTGGAAAGAAAGGGACAAAGCAGCCTGCTTAAGGACTAAACTAACTCTTTTATCACTTTCTTGTTTATTTTTTTATCAATTCTAAATTGTAGAGAAATTATGGATCATTCTTGGGTTTTATTCCACTAAGTTAGCTAGATATTTTATGTTATGGTTGCTTCACTGCATAATTATATGGGAAGTTTATATTTATCTGTTAACTGTTAAGTAAGTATTATATATGTTGTTTGACTTGATTTTCTGATTTTGAGTGTAGATTATATATGAATATACAATACATACATACTTCACTTATTCTATACTGATATAAAAACTAAATATAAATGATCTTCAATGAGTGTAAAAAAGGTAGCAAACTGATTTGTTATATCACAGAAGGGACATGGTGACTTCAAACGTTATCATTTTTGAGATAAAAAAAATATTTATACTCTATTACTACTCCAATTATAAACGTATACTAAATTAGATTTAATTCGGCACCTTTAGTAAATTCAAACAGTAATAAAATTACGAAAATTTACCTTAAATCTAAGTCTCCGAATTCCGGATAAGTTGGCGGATTCATTTATTTACATGCATCCATAAACAGCGCAGTTGTGACCCATTTCCAAGATGTGTTTCATGATAATAACTACCTGTATACATGAGGGTTTCATTATCAAAATCAAATTGAGGCTTTATTTTAACTTGCATCGAAACCTAAATATATGTATAATTCACTTAAATCATGACTATTTTACGTTTAAAAACTCACGTTACATAAACTACGTTAAAAATATTCTTGGAATTAAAAAATACTTGTGAAAATGACGAGCTTAATATTAAATTTTATACTACAAAGGATGTTCGAACGATCGCATTATATTAAAATCGTAAACTAAACATTTGTTTCAAGTATCTAAAGTAGGAATGTAAGACTCTAAAGTTATTTTTTGTGGGGATTCCGTGCTTGGATTAGTATCCAATGAACATTCAATTAAGGTCTCCCCCGACACTTCATCCTTGCGAGCACCATCAACACGAACAGGTGAATTGATATCCGTACTGCTGCAACATGAACAATAAGAGCTATCATTGGAACTGGAATCATCCTCAGCAATCAATGTCTCATCTTCTGGCTCTGCGGCTTGTTGAGGAATTTTGCTGGCATAAAATGCAGCTTGATTTTTGAAATTTGCACACTGCATTTCAGAGAGAAATCAAATTTTAAAGTGCACGTCACATATATTGTTATTGTTACAGTCAATTGAATAATAAAATGTATTGAGTGTTAGTGTTGAGGATATAAGTACCTGTTCTTCGGATCCAAAGCGGCATGAAAACGTCATCCACTCCGGCTCATCCATTTCAGAAAAGTCTTGGCATTTCCAGCATAGCACATTCTTTTTATTCTGCAGATAATCTATAACAATGCCATGGTACAGCCTAAAGTTACAAGCGACAGTTCCAACCTCCTTCCTCCACATCACCACACGGCAATTGTATAAGATCCTTTTTTGATTGTAACAGTGCAATAGTTCCAACACCCCTTTCCAACCACTGGCTCTGGCTCTTACTGAACGAATACAGTTTAGCACGACACTCTACAATCACATTTTCATCCTTATTTTCTTCAACCGTTACTAGCGGAGGTAACTGAATCAACGGAGTTATATCAGGCCCACACTCGTGTCCCTCCTCCTCCTCCTCCTCTGTGCCATCTGACTTGTCGCCACCGTCCGGATCCGGTTTCTCACTTTCAGCAGTTTCAGCCGCCGACTCACAATCCGTCTTTATTGTTAAAATCCGGCTAGTTTCCTCCTCAGACAATGTAATATTTTGAATCTGCTCAGCCAGTTCCTTGTAGTCCTCCACCATTCTTCACCATCTCCTCCTCCTTCATGTTGGCAGTTTGTTCCATTGTGGAGTGCCGTCTTCTAGATAGACTATGTACAAGTTTATAAAAATACAAATTTTTGACATGTATTTAAAATTTACCTTTGAGTTATAAATTTGTTGATTCTTACTTGAAACCTAATATTATATCTTTTAATTAATTAGTACATACCTTTTGCCTGACTGAAAAAACTGACAGATTGATCCTAGTAAATAAATGAAATGACATCCACACAATCCCGAATTTTCCTTTATAAAAACTACTTTTTGATGTTTTGTTTACACGTTTCCAAAAACTAGAATCAACAACAACACTCACTCGCTCGTCTTGTCGGCATCTCACCTTTACTCGCACGCACACACTCTCTTCGGATAAGGAAGGACGAGAATGAGACAGGGATTGAATGAGTTGAGGAGAGTCAACGTCATTACTTATTTCGCGGACCAATGTGTTCCGCAGGTTTTTATACCTGTTCATTATCCCTCCTAAATGACTGTGTGTTGTTGAATAGGATGCGCTCTCTGTCGTGCACATTGCATCTATGCATGTACTATGTACACAATATTTCTTTGCAAAGAAGAACATCGTTCAACAAAGTATAAAAAAAGAATGCAACAAAGTCTAGTATAATATGTGTGCACTTTTGTGCAAAGGCTTCTTCTTTAAGAATATGTATACAGGTAGGTAGGTAATAGCACTCTTTGTGCATCAAGCAACCTGTTTCTGGAATTTACAGAGCCTCTCTCTCTCTCATTCAGATGATTGGAATGGAAATGGAATACATATTAATTATATTTGTGGGAATCACGGCATCAGAAATCAGCAGAAGGCAAAATTTTTTATGTGACCACTACGTCTGTTGATTCTAAAGCAAAATCATAATCGTAAGGCTAGATTTTGTAATAATGATGGCCTTCACAGAATGCTGATATATGTTACATATGACATAATACATTTTATTATATTTTATACGACAAACCGAGAATAATTATGGTGCACCCTAAGGCTTCTTCTTTAAGAATATGTATACAGGTAGGTAGGTAATAGCACTCTTTGTGCATCAAGCAACCTGTTTCTGGAATTTACAGAGCCTCTCTCTCTCTCTCATTCTAGACGATTGGAATGGAAATGGAATACATATTAATATTAATTATATTTGTGGGAATCAAGGCATCAGAAATCAGCGGAAGGCAATATTTTTTATGTGACCACTACGTCTGTTAGATTCTAAAACAAAATCATAATCGTAAGGCTACATTTTGTAGTAATGATGGCCTTCAGAATGCTGATATATGTTACATAGTATGACATAATATATTTTATTATATTTTATACGACAAACCGAGAATAATTATTGTGCACCCTTAAAACCTATTTAAAACATACATCTTACTAGTCCTACGAATATATTTCATACAATGAATCAGTTCAAAATACATGTGTGAGTTGTGTCTTTCACACGCATACACTGCATCTGAATCCGTAGATTTAACTAAATACCCATAATAATCAGTTCAAAATACATGTGTGAGTTGTATCTTTCACACGCATACACTCCATACTCCATCTGAATCCGTAGATTTAACTAAATACCCATAATAATAATAATACTCCATAAAAACTACTAAAAATGCTTTGATTACAAACCAAGGGTGCAACTCGCCAGAAATGAAACTCACCATGTAACCCGATCAGTTTTTAGTAGTCAACCACACAGTCGGTGTCGGATAGTTAGTCTTTGATCTTTGTGTAATTGCGAGGAGAGGGTACACGATTTAATCCGGTTCCGGTTTCCGGCATTTCATACGATAACGTTTTTTTTTTTTAATTTGCCGTGCCATTTGCGTGTTCTCGTGGGAAAGTGGAATACTTGAATGCAAGTAGCTTGTAGCAAATTTACGAGAATGCTACATGATAAACCAGAAATTAGATATAGTAGATATCATCAAGCGAATAATAGCGAACTACAGAGATAGAGAAGGAAGCTGAAAAGTCTCATAATGAGTGTGCCTGGAGCAAAGCTTGACAAGGCTTTCTCACGACAACTAAAAAACTGATCCTTACCTTACGATTCCGAGAGTTTCTGGGTGCACCCACCCACCCAACAACAATTAGTTCATTGACACTATACCAGTTTGACAAAAATGTACACGGAGCAGCACAACATTAGCCGAAGCTCTTATATAATATTCTTCAACACTTCCACTTCGGATCCAGTGAGGAGAGCGAGAGGAACAGAAAAATATTTTGCATTTCAAACACTTCTAGACATTGGTACTGTATCAACAATTATTAGTAAAATGGCAATTAGGAATCTTCCTTCAATTGTCGTAATCATCAACATTTTATTCATAAGCCTTGTTTCTGCGGGAGGAAAAAATGATTACAAGTTCAAAAGCCCTTGTGGCGTTACCCGACATATCAAGAGTAATTACCCGATCATTAGGGTTGTAGACGAGATAAATGACGGGCCAGGGGTGATTCTGGGTCATGAAGGACTTCTCTACTATACTCTGATATCCTCTAGAATTCAAAGAGAAGTGGTTATCGAATGCAGCAGTTCGTATGCACAAGTCAAGTGGATTTATAAGGGGGCTGGGGTAAGCTAAGAATTTTTAACTGACCAATTTGTCAAACTAATCTGTGACATGATTAATTACAATTGAAACATTTTTTTAGGCTTCCTCTGGATTCAACGTTGTAAATACACGTTGGACCAGTGCTGGTGACATCAACAAGGCTCCAAGTTGCTTTTCGAGTGCCATCGTCATTTCAAACGTGACCGACCAACTTACTGGAGAATACAAGTGTCAAGAGTTTAACAGCACGAGAGCTAAAGGACCAAGGAGAAATTCGTTCAAACTTTTTGTTCCTAGTAATATCAATAAATATGGTTATGTTGAGATTAGTCAATCTTAACGAATCGTACCATATAATAAATTACCAATAAAATAAAATAAAATAACACATTTGCAGGCATATCTCCCAGTTTTCCTCAGGAAGGGTCGGAAATAAACATTACGGTTTCCAATGATCAGGGAAAATCTAGACTTCCTCTGGTTTTGCCATGCATTAGCAAGAAGATGAATGGCCAAGTGATCTTGTACAGTGTTTCTGCTGATACAACTACTAATGAGGCAAGTTACATTCTCGTAAGCTTTTATGGTAAATCACTTTCATTAAGGAATTGACAGCGTTTGTGATACTTCAAATTTTAGTCAGAGGCACCGTTACACCCTGTGTCATATACCAATATGAGATTCGATGTGTTTTCTGGCTTTATTATTCCGCATGGATCTATCGTGTTTCATAACTCGTCGCGCATTTTGAAGCACGAGTGTCGTTTCGCGTCCAGTAACACCACCCTACTTAGGGTCAACCTGGTTCTTGAGTCAGGTAAAATTTACAACCTTAATCCCGTTTTATGAAGGTTCAGCCGAGATATTTGATCTGATATATATACCTACTCACAGAAGAAAAGATTGCTCCGGAAAAGGATTTAGTAAAATCATCCTCTCCGTATTTATCATGGACGACCAAGAACAAAAACCCGAAGCTCAATTTTTCTCCAGACATTTCATCTAATGTTTTGATATGGCAGCAATTTTTCACCAAGAAAGGGTACGAAGAAACTTCTGAAAATGCAACGAGGTTTTATTTGGGTTCAGCTACTCTTGTAAATCTAACGCATGGCAAATCCGGAGATGTAACATTGTATGATGGACAGAAATCTGTGGAAGAGGGGCTAATATACAATTGGAAATACTTTGTGTTAAGTAATAAATCCATATCATCATGATCAAGGTTTTGGAGGGTCTGCTCAAAAATGTTTTCCTAGATACTTAATTAATTGTTATATAGATGCAGCGGCAGAACAGAATGCTGGGTTAAAATATGAAGATTTTGAATACTTTCATGTTTTCATTTGCAAATCTGCGTCAGATGTCAAACCCACCATAACATTCAGAGAGATAAACAATGATGAAGTAACAGAGTCAAATGTAAGTTCTGTGAATTTAAATATCTACAAAGAAATTTTTACGATTACCACCATTAGCTCGAAACCAACATTTTCTAACTAGATAACTGGAGCCTACAATGTCAGCAACTGTCCTGAAGGGCAAGTTAAGGGAAACATTGGATGTGTGATGCTAACCAGTTACGTCAATCAAGGCGAAGTAAAATGCTTGGGAGATGGTGTTGAGGAGACGATTAGATACCCTCCACAGCCCTTTGGTATGCGTTGATTAAGGAAATATTAGCTAATAAATTAACTTACGGTTGGTTGTGTCATATTTATATTATCAATTTCGACAGAGGCAGCACGTCCATTCTTCGTCGAGCGCGGAAGTGATCTAGTAGTTACGTATCCATCTGAGCATGAAAAAATCCGAATCCCTTGTTTAACCAATTCTGAAGCTTCCACATCCGTGTATTTGTACAAGAAGACTGATAGCGTAAGAAGTACTAGTACATTTCTAGCCCAGTCTGGGAATAAAATTTAAAATATGGTAGCTTTGTTTAAATGTTCTATATAGGGATACATGAAAATCTGGTCTGAGGATGACGAGGAATTTGGGGATAGCGACATTGAGTTCTACCCTTCCTCGGGTTTCCTGTTGTCCCAGTCGAATAGCGGAGAAACGCAAGACCTGTTTGGAGACTATTTATGTACCAGTAGTACCGACCTGGATGATCGAAGTGATGTTGTCACGGTCCACGTTCGACGGGAAATGGGTGGGCTGCTTTCAGTATTTTGTGACAAGTATCAAATTTTAGAAATTCATTCACTAATCGTATCGATTCAACATGTGTACCAGGGATGAATTATAGGACCCACCCATCAGATGCGAAAGTCTTTGGTCGCGTCCCTTTCAAAATTCTCATGGGAAGCGGACGAGGATTTGGAAATTGTGTCATCTAGTCCTGGGCGAAATATTACCATTGGCAAGGAGGAAACTGATAACATGAAATATGGCTTTGGGGGTAAACTGATTATAATGGAAAATACAGCTGAAGGTGAAACTCGGAATGTCAGTTTAAGGAGAAAGTCTGACGGCATGATTCTTCACAACTGGGATGTTCCAGCAGATCGGTAATGTTTAAGTTGAGGCGAAGAATTAGTGTTAATTACATAGTCATTCATAAAATTATAGTGTAGGAAAGCAAACATTTCTTAAACTAAAATTATAGCTCGAGACGACGAGCACCGTGCTGGATTGCACGTTGAAGCCAAAGAGGATGACAAAGGGGAAAGTATGATTGTGGCTGTTTGTAGGTCAAAGACAAATGTAACCCCAAAAATACGGTATTATCATTGCCAGAATGAGGATACATGTGATCTGATGGGGAGGTGCCACCAAAAGGTATAAACGTCACTTGATTTTAAGTACGAAATATCGGTTTGTGCATATCAGTGATATTAGCTTCCTTCATGTATTGTACAATATTCTACAGGATTGCTACCCAGTCTTTTACCATGAAGACGCCACGAATACGAGCATCGTGGAAAACTGCGCCAGTAACTCGGGTTGTAGTGCAATAGTGATTAGATCCTTGTTTTTAAATGGAATCCTAAATGTGTCATGTGCGGGAGATGGCATAAATGAATACCGTCTTTTAAAAGACGTCTTCTGTAAGTCAAACAGAAAATGCACAAAAAAGAATTCACATTAAAAAGCCGTGGTGTATCAACTCAAAAGACATGCTTTATATCTGTAGTCAGAGATGACATTGTATGGAATACGGAACAAATTGATGGTTACATTCACCTCAGCACAGCACATGCTGTGCACTCCGCAGACCAAAATCCGCAAAGAGAGATTCAGCACATTGGTGCCAATGTGGAATGGGAGTTGGGCGAAACGGTAGAGTTTAGCTGTGTTGCTGCACCATTCCTCTATTCCAACGGGATCAAATGGGCAATCGAAACCAAAAGTGGAAAGATGATTTATCAGAAAGACAGTAATGGTTTAACAGTTTTCCTAATAATATGTCTTAAACAGCAGTACGGGGACACGGTTTAACTTAAATTATCTCAAAATCTTTAGATATTTTCGACCCCCAATTCAAATACATCGGCCTAACCCAAGTCGCCTCTACGTTTAGTCTCCTCATTGACAGTTTCGAGTATTCTAGAGTGTATTGCTTCGTTCCTCTGTTCGGCTCTCCCAATGAATGGAGAAATGCCTCGATGCCCATATTCGTTAGATCTGAAGTAAGTGCGTATGAAAACTAATATGCAAATATATTTAATTTGCTTAAATATCCAAGCTTAGGTATTTATGCGATGTTACATTTATATATTTTTTTTTAAAAAAAAAAGACGTCGGATGACTGCCAAGAAACCAACTCTATTCACTTAATCAATATATACCCATCACCCTCCAAGCTTGATGTGAAGTTCAATGAAACAAAGCTGAACAAACTTCAGTACTTCGTGGTCCCACAAGATGTGCTTCAATTTGCTGTCAAAGTATCCGGACCGAAACCCTTCACTTGGAGTTTTACTGGTTCAGGGGATGGTGTAAGCACAAAAAAACCGTGTGTGTCACGGCTAATTATTTCATACGCCGAATTTAATGACTTGGTCTACTTCTACTTTTTAATGTTCACACAGCCGTCGAGAACTCCACTCATCCAATCCGACCGGCAAATCCTTGACTTTTATGATAGCTCAACGTATTGCTACTCCAGCCGCATGCTATTAAATCTCAGGCATAAAAATCCAAATGATACGGGAAAATATGTTGTTAAACATAAGTATGACTCGACGGAGCTTGCCTCATTTTACATTTTTGTGCCGAGTTAGTGCAGTGTTTTATGTATTGGTCGGGATTGAACTTTTGAGATTGGCTTGTCCATCTCATGTTTGCACTTTGTTTTACATATTATAGGTAAAAATCCACCTTACCTACTTCGGTCTGGCTCTGAGATAAATGTCACCGTTGCGGAGGACAGCCAAAGCTTCTATGTTCCTTGTTTAGTGAACAATCCGAATGTGCGAGTTGAATTAATCAGACTGGACACGGTGAGTTTGGACACAATTTCTTTACTACATCTTGGAAGTTGGAAATCTCCGAGCCATATGTCAAATGATTTCCCTTAATAGGACGAAGATGTTGAAAATACAACAAGTGCACCAGCAACCAGGCCATACGATCCTACAAAGGGATTTCTCATTGAAAATCCAGGCGGTGATGATTTGCAAAATGTCGACAGAGTATACAAGTGTATAGCAAATGGAAATGAGGATGACTCTGTTACTGTTCATGTATCTCCTCCATTTCGTAAGTTTTCGCGAAACTAGTGGCTCTTGCTGGTGTGGACTTGCGACTATGTAAATTCCCCCATGCGACATTACTATTTGTAAAAAGTAAAAAATTATCTGGTTTGACCGTTCGTAGGAAATCCGGAACTAAAGTATGAGCAGGTGAATGATTTCCATGTATTCACTTGTCGGTCAGGAAGCCTAACCCCACCAGAAATAAAATTAACTGAGATAACTTCAAATGGAACTCGAGTGGAAAATGTAGTCAATTTATTCTCGAGATGCCATAAACACGAATTCATGTTTCTGGCTTCGGTTTACATAAATTGTTGTCTTGTTCTTTTCAGTCAGCCGAATATAAATCGACAAGATGTGCGGCCGGGTGCGTGGCATTAATCACAAAAGTGAATCAAGGATCGGTAAGCTGTGTTGGAGATGACATTGATGAATTGTATCGGTTCCCACCGACCTACAACGGTAATTGATACTTCTCAATGAATCCTTCTCATGTATGACTACAAAAAGTAAAAACATTATTATTCTTCCTGAAAAGCAAATCAACGAAACTCGGACAAATCCGTCGGTTTATGGTACGATAATGCAACAAACACTTTCAAGTGCCAGATGAACTCTGTGGAACCTCCTAGTTTAGCAGCAGTAACGTGTCGCAGACCAAATGAATGTGAAATTATGAAGAGATTGTTACGGGAGGTAATACAAAGGGGGTGCAGAGTTTAATGAGGACAACAAAGTACTTTCAAAAAATCATCTTAATCTTAACTTTCCAAATAGAATGGAGACAAAAGTCAAACAGTGTACTCTTCCTGCGGGGAAGGATGTGCACAGCTAGAGGTCAAAGTTCGTGAAAAGCCTTACACCGCTCCAAATTGGTTTAGCATATTTTTGCGCTGCAAAGCAGAAGATAATATGGAAATTCTCTCACAATACTTTTATGACAAGGATAAGTTTATATGTAATAAGCAATGACAGCCAAACAAGAAAGATTATTATTACTCCAGAGTACACGTTGTTACTCTCACATGTAAGGATTTGCTATATGAATGAATTAATTTTTACAGACGCATCGATAGAAAATGCAGAAAAGCTGAAAAGAATACGGATTGATGTTCCTGCATTACGACGACATGGTAAAATGGTGTTTGCAACATTCCGATGTTTCGCTAACAGGTATTTCTACTCCAGAGGATTCCAATGGGCATTGGAAGGCAAAAACGGTATTCTCGAATTCCCTGGTAAGTCGATCCCTACAATAGTACAAGTGGCTCATACATGGAATGGAATAATAACCATAGTCCTGCTTGTCCTTGTCCCCCATGTAATAGTAACCTCTGCCAGCCAGGTTGAAGTTCAGAATTTTTCGGCTGTAATGAGCACCATCAACTTGGAAATCAACGAGGATATACATGCTGCTGTGTATTGCTTTGTCCCACTTCTGGAATCCCCAGCATGGGCAAATTCCACATTCAAATTCCCCATTGACCAGTTGCAAATCAATATTTGAGAGTAAGTGTATTGTCACACGGTGGATGCATATAATATTGAAAACATGCAAATGTTATCTTGCTTGCGTTGTATTTATAAAAATAAATTAAAAACTGCATTATATAAAAACAAAAACTTGCTCAACACGAAGGTTAACAACGATAAAAAATAAATACAGTGTACAAGATCCGAAAGGCACATAATAAAAATTATCACATAACATGTGTGTTGTGTACGTCAACTCGTCTCCATCTGAAAATTATTTCGTCTAAAATTCTTAGCTAATGCCTTAAATAAATTGGCTGCGAAATGTTGGCCCAATTGTTAGACGTCAATTCTGGTGTATAGCACCAAATGCTCTTCCACTCGGCATCCAAAATTTTTAGGTTGATTACACTCCGTATCTCACCCTTTACCAATACATCTTCCCGAACTTTTGCATCTGGAATAGAAGCAGAGGATGTGGTTACTTAAGTAAGAGAATTAGCACAATTTAAAACAGCAGACGATGTTGGAGTTTTAAATGTGTGTACCAATGAACTTCTTTTGTCCATTTTTGGTTTCGATTGCCCACTGAAATCCCTTTGAGTAAAAGTATCCGTTTGCTTTGCAAATAATATCAACAGTTTCGCCCACACGCAGCTTTCTAATTCCTGTTACAATTTCCGGTAGCCTGAACTGATCAATGCTCCGTTGGTCCTCTTCCGTAACTAATATTTGATAATCAAAGAAAGTGTGATACGACGAGTTTCCAGTTTCCATTTTGTTTCAAATTATTTGCACGTGAAATTGCAAAGGCTCTTACTAATAGTAGAATTTTCCGTTAGGAAATACTGTAGAGTTTCATCAACCCCGTCTCCCTTACACCTGCAAATCATTCTGGTTATTCTGGTTGCCAATTTTTTTGTAAGAAAATAGAGCATAGGTGTGATCTTTAATATAACCTGACAAAACCAAGGTGCTTATTTCGCCAAACTTTTAGTTGCACACATCCATCCCCACACTGGGAATTTTCTCGGCCCGATCTTATATCCTAAATGCGACATGAACATTTTTATAGATTGAATACAACTGTTGGTACTTCTGTTAAATGGATAGTGATTACCTCGTCTTCATCGTCGAAGTACTTCCGTTCCAATTTACAAACATTTGGATTTTCACACGGCACTGCGTACAACATGGGCGGATTTTCCGTGGCCGCCTGGCATCTAAACAAGTTCTTTTCTTTGTCCAAACTCAGACCAGTTTTTCCTAAATGGAGAATTGTTAGGGTGTTCTCGAGTTTTAGAATTGAAAATTTGGAATAAATTTGCTTATTTGCTTTAAGTGTGTAATATGGATTGAACCTATATTTTTGAAACGCCACGTATGCATAAGCTTCCTGTCAAACTTCCGAATAACTTTAACCTCGCCTGAACTTCCCAACTTGTCAGTGATATTAGCGAATAGCTCCAACGTTCCCACGTGGGGTCGGGAGCCGTCCGTTTTGGCAAACATTCCCTTGTCAAATTTTCCGATGGAGGAGTTGGTCACTTCAAGCTCATCATTTGATTCCCACATGAATTTAAAAGGAGGCACCCCAAACACGATCTCATGTGGTGGATAAAACACGTTATCTATGTGGAGAAGGCGTTTTTAATTTAAATAATAATTTTTATACATTCGTTCACTGAGTAATAATCAGAAACATGTAGCGTTATTACCTTCTTGAGGGTAGACATTATATCGGACCATGTCCGTATCATCCTCTGTGTCTGGCGTGCTTGTGCAAAGATACTCGCCATATGGATCATTTAGAGTTGAAGTATCCAGGTAAAATCCAGATTTCAAGTCATACGTAGAATTATCAGTGACTTCAACCATTGCACCCTACGAATGAATACGACATAGGTATGCTATAAATACATTCTAACTTCTTCATATAATCCTACAAATTTCATTCTGCCAAGATTATTATTATGGGTAATGGTTACATTTTCCTCGTGGAATAGGTATACATCAGCGTTTGGATTGTTGATAATGCAACGGAATCAATAGTCGGTTTCCTTTAGCTGTCAGCGTCAGATTTTTAGTTTTACCCCGATCCATAAAGTATGGTCTTCCGGTACCTGTTAATTTTAATAATAATAATTTTATGGAAACATTTTTATACCACAGGTAATTGCTAATTATTATAGAGTCCCATCCATCAGTTAACCCTACATTGCATTTCCTCAGGAAACATTAGGGACTGCTCAACACCATCTCCCACACAGTGGACTAGCCCATTGTCTAATTTCGTTCGTAGCAAGGTGCAGCCAATGCCACAGTCCTACCTCGCTGTAGTCTTGAGTTCCGGCAAACGGGTCCTGTGGAAATTGCAAAAATCCCCCCAAAAAAGTGTAATCACTAAAACCAATACGATTTTAATTTATTGCTCAAGCCCAAGACTATTATTTCACCTTGCTTTCTTCCGGGCACCCATTCTCCGCCAACCTTTTTAATGACATAATGGGCCTTTTAGATGTAGCTGATCGGCACATGAACACTTTTACTGCGCCGTCAACAGCAGTCTGTTTCAATCCCTTGTTGTTAGCCGTTGTGCTGTCTGAAAGTTAAAGTTGGATTTTAATTAAATTCTGGCTAACTAGAAACACTCACAAATGTTGTCAGATCTTGCTTACTAATTATGTAGTAATG
Organism: Dicranocentrus wangi; assembly: GCA_036850665.1. Classification (NCBI taxonomy): domain Eukaryota; kingdom Metazoa; phylum Arthropoda; class Collembola; order Entomobryomorpha; family Entomobryidae; genus Dicranocentrus; species Dicranocentrus wangi. Next base: position 19,067 of record JAANSN010000648.1, read on the forward strand.
CCAAGTGTGCGTCTTAATTTCCTTCCGGTCCCCTTTCCTCGACTCCATGTAAGTGACAGTGATGTTGCCCGTCTCCCCTTCAGGCACGTCAAAAATCTCCAGAGCATTCACACCATTTTCAAAGTCTGCAACTGATGGAGCACGATGTCTCTTGTACGCACCATTCTTCAATGTGTGATTGACTTGAGCCCAATTCGCGTAATCCGTGAATCGTGTCTCCCACTTTAGAAAGAATGGGGCTGTGGTGAAAATGGCATTTTTGACGGGGTAAAACTTGTTTTCTGGAACAAAATAGCAAATATTAGAGGCACGAAATATATAAACAGACAAAAGTCATCGAAATGGAATTGCAAAAAAAACTGTTAAAACCTGGCCATCGAAATAGAGCGACCTCCAATATTGTTTTTTGTTCTTTAATAAAGGAAGGCGGCTCTGGAACACTATTTTCATTCTTGTTATTAATTATATTTCCGTGTCTTTCGGCTATCCCATCAGTGAGACTGGCGTTACATGGCGCGTCTGCCCCAAGAACCATCTTCTTTAGAACGCATTGCATCGTGTGAATAACTGTTGTTGTTGGAGGTAGCAGGTTCTGGGGAAATAAGCTGATAGGTTTTTTGGAAGGAGGTTTATTGGTGGCCCCTTTTGATCCATCCACGCGAGACATGAGTGTTTCTGCAATGAACGCGTGATGTGGGCTCAATGCAGGAGATTCATGAGATCCTGGCATTTTGTCGTCAACGTCCATTGGTCCAAGGGAAGCTGCTCCTGGTGGAAACTTTTGCGGGATTCCTCCAGGGACATGCGGATGGCTGTGATGGTGTCCAGTGATAGTGAGAGTGAGGTTGCTGCAAAGGATGACTTAAGATTACGCCAGGTCCGAGATTCCCATTTGATGCCGATTGGAGCATTTGTGAACTCTGGGAGTCTACTAGAAATTGATTGGAATGCGAAACTGGAGCCATAGGAGGAGGACGGCGATAAACGGGTCGGCGAAGTTTCATGAAAGCAGGTCGTTGCGGTGCATGCATATGACCATGGCCGTGAATTGGAGGACCCCCTCTGTGGGACAAAGCATTAGCAGACATTACTTGACCCCCTGGCCTATGACGGCGTCTCATGAATGGGCGTTTCCTACCTTCGGTGAAATGGTCTCTGTTTCCGTTTATACGGCTGGAACGAGGCAACTTCTTGTACTTCTTGTGTAATATTTGAGTGCGGAGTAGGAACCGGAGGAACTGCCAACTCGGGAGGTACCGTGGGATGCTCTCCAGAAGAGGACGTTAAAAGAGTAGCTAGGAAAGCAGCGTCATCCTCTGTTTTTATTATATCAGCTAATTCCTCGCTATTTGGAAATGCCGAGAATCCAGGGGAGGATGAGACTGGCTCTTGGGATTGCACAGGTGGTGGCATCATCGCCAGCGAAGGCGCATCCCGCTTCGTTTTCTTTTTCCGTTTCTTCTCAACTTTGCAAGCGTATTCTCCAAACACATCGTCTGTGACAGGAAGAACAAAGCCCAGGTAAGGGTCAAAGCGCCCTTCGTTCCTTAAAAGATATCTTCTGTAGTTTCCCTACGGTTAAATAAGATTATTCCCCATTGACAAAATATAATAGCATTTGGGTGCCCATTTTATAAGGATTTTGGTATATATCGTCACATATATTTAGGAAATCTTACATCAGGAGCTTTCCTAAACAGTTGGATTGGAGTTTGTCGCTTCTCCATGCGACATGGTATTACTACTTCATCTGCATGACTTGGAGGTGTTATTTCGATCCTGCTTCCGTCATTGATTATTTCAGACTTTGGTTCTGCGATTGGATTGGAGTTTGTCGCTTCTCCATGCGACATGGTATTACTACTTCATCTGCATGACTTGGAGGTGTTATTTCGATCCTGCTTCCGTCATTGATTATTTCAGACTTTGGTTCTGCAAATTTAAGCAGATGCATTGATATTTTAGCATTGTTATGTTACTCCGAGTTCATACAATTCCTAAAAAATTGGCAACCCTTACGTGGCACAAACAGATAGAAAGAATTTGCTTTTGTAGTCTTGTCCAAGTTTTTACACGTGTATTTCCCTGTCAATTGATCAACATTGTTATGTTACTCCGAGTTCATACATTTCCTAAAAAGTGGCAACCCTTACGTGGCACAAACAGATAGAAAGAATTTGCTTTTGTAGTCTTGTCCAAGTTTTTACACGTGTATTTCCCTGTCAATTGATCAGATATCCTATTAAAGGTGAGTACTGACACATGTAAGTACGTGGACGATGCCCAAAAATCCCCGACAATGCGAGTATTTTCAATCTCAATGTCCGACATAATCTAAGAACCCGTTAAATTAGCATTATTAGCCATTTAAAAACAATGCCGTTATTTTTTTAATTAATATTTTTGTTGGATTTACGCACCCCATTGCCGTCGTACTCCCATTCTACCACTCCAGATCTGCTTTTACACTCGATAACAAGTTGCGTGACATTTGGAGGCATTGACCACTCGTGAATTTCCTTTGCACTGTTAGTCCCAAGGTGTTGCTTGTTTGCAGGTGGCTCTATTATCTCCCCACATTCCCTATTGTCACAGTCTAGTTCGTCGGACACGACATTTGGGTCGGTGCTTCTGACCTTGTAGCGCAGCACGCGAATTTTAGGAATGTCCAACATCACCCCTCCTGGCCCTATAAGGCTTCGACCTTGTTGGCCAACACTAACATAATCAGGCATTTCATTTCTGAACACTAGCCCACTCACTACGTGGTTACTTATAACAAAAGTACCAATTAAAATCACTATTAATACCTCAAATCTAATACAACGCCTGTCCGTTTTGCTACGACTAGAAATCACTTTTTTGAATAACCGGATTAGGTTTCCCATTTCACCCCTACCTGTCCACACCAGACCCATTTCTTCGACACTAGGGAGCAATCCTATTTTTTCTAATTAAAATTCAAGGTTTCTGCCGAATGATCCATAACCAATTTTAGTCTGTATATAAAACTATTTTCGTTCGAAATGGGAGCAATAAATCAGCCTACACGGTTGATTTGAATTTAATTAACAGACTCGTAACACACGGTATTATTATTATTATGAGCCCTTTAGTCCGCGTCAGATTGTGTTTTTTTGTATGACGCGTCTTCGAGCGTATACATTTTGGATAATTCTGTCCCTCTTGCTAAACCTCAAGTTCATTTTCAATATGAGCAAAAAGGATCTTTTGTAGCGAAAACAAGGAGGAGGAGGCTTAACATAATTTTGCTAGGTCAGAGTGAAACCGGTTCTCTTGATATCAGAACAGTTATGTGAATTAATGGTTTGTAAAACTCTTCTGGGACTTTGATGCATGCATAAATAATACGCGAGTACGGCCCACACGAGTATCATCGTCATGCAGGCAGTCCGTTTGAAAGAGACATGAAAAGGGTGCTAGATATAGGGAAACCCAGAGGTTTCAAAAAAAATCTCCTTTTACATATATGTACGCTGTGATTTTCTCATTAGTCGTAGTACATAGCGTTGTTGACTCATCTTATACCAGTATAAGTAATATGGGCTCATTTGCGTGTTTAAAGTGTATCGCTTACTCACGGTCACGCTATAGTTAGTAAAGGAATGCTATATTAGCGACAAGGAACAGGGAGATTGTGATTATACCTACGAGTTTAAAAAAAATATATATATATATTGAGAAGATGTGCGCTATGCAATCATGATGATGATCAATTCGCGTAAGGCGTAGTCGTTTGGATTTATATTGTATACAATGCTTGATGCGTTTAGCGTAAAAATGCAATTTTTAAATAACTTTCTTTCACGACTTTATATGTAGCATCATCATGATCCTCATCAGGTTGTTTTCGAAGAAACTACTTATAATAACTCCCACAGTCAACAGTGGTCTGGTGAACAATGCATACATACGCTCATCATCGGTATCAGGCGGATGGTGGCATATTTCCGCTATGTGATTTGAAAACAACGACGGCGAGACGATGAGAACTGTTAGAAATAGTATGGGAATTTGGGTTTGTGTAACACTTTTTTACGATTTTGAAAACTAAAACAAAAGAAAGGGACATCTTGCAAGTGAAGATGGTCGCGCAGACAAATCGTAAGTAGGTAGAAAACGTAATTGTATTGTAGGATGGATGTCAACTGTGTAAGCGGAGAATGGTTTTTTATGTGTACAGGACGTCCTTTAGCATTGAAAATCCCTTGAAGAAAAGGAAAATATCAAGATGAGCTACTTATCCCCCAAGATTCTCATCTTAAAAATTGCTTACTCGTGTTTCGTTTTCATCCTCGTACTTTGGGCACATTCACTTTCATTCACGGCCACGGCTTCAATTAAGATTGTTGTTGAGGGCTTTATATACTGGGAAAATTTAACTGTGCCTGACCGCCTGACAAATATACCTGCTGTGACCATTTATCTTGGTCAGTTTCGGTCTATTACAGTTTACCGTTAAACTAGAGAAAACAGTCCGATCGTGTTTCTCTTTGTTGATGAAGCCAGACCGCAAATTTCACAATTGCTTTTCAGTTTATGAAAATGGATTTTGCCGAAATGAATCTTGTAACGAAGTTGTGTTTAGTCTGATCACTTGTTACCACCCTCGTATCTCCTACAGACACTGGTATTTCGTGAATATATGAAATATACCAGGGAAATTGAGTTTTAGATGTAGCGATTGTAGTTGGACATTAATTTTACTGCCCTTTCGCAGTCTTTTCTCGAGACTCATTTCAGTCTCCCGTCGCTTCGTATGCAAACACATTCCTTTGAACAGGAACAAATGAATGAAATTTTGAAGGATAATTAAAGGATTATGCACCAATTAGTCTTTTTATTGGAAGGTAATTGCAATTGCTGCCAATTGAATTTCAATGCCAATCCGTACACTTTTTAAAAAAACGACGGTATCACAGTATAAAAATACATGGCTTCAGAAATTTTCCATATTTCCAAATGCAATAAAACCAAATAGGAACAATAAATTATAGTGTCTGATTTGATTTTCGGAGCTTTGAATGACAGATGGTGAGATGGTTTAAGGTTTACCACCAGCCACCGTATCCCCAACCTCCATATCCGCCCCAACCACCATATCCACCCCAACCGTATCCCCATGGTCCTGCAGCAGATAGTAAGAAAAAAAAAGTTGTTCACCACAAGTTATAGCTTTTTGCTTAAGATTTCGTGTAAGCTCTAGAGCGTCACATACCCCATCCTCCCCATGGTCCTCCATAGAATCCTGGACCACCCCATCCATATCCCCAAGAGTTTGCCGTATCAAGGTCACCGGATTGCTTTCCATCAGCTCCTGGCTTGGTGGGTGGAGCCACCCCAGCAGCCCGGTCAGCAATTAAACGGCGAAGGTCTGCTGCAAATGCAACAGTCAAGCAGAGGCACAGAACAACCACAGTCTAGAATGCAGAAAAAAAAGACTTCACTGCCAAAATGATCTTTTTTGGTTTCGAGTTATGTTTCCGAAAGTATTCCCAATTATCTTTCTTACCAAAGCGCGAGCCATTATTATGAGAAGTTTAGATACCTAAACGACTAAACGTTTTAAGTTCACTTTGTAAAGACAAGTGTTTACAGACTCAGATGATGTTGTTAACTGTCCAGACAGGAGCGCCTCTATTTATATATAAATGTCTAACAATTCCATAAAAAAAACTTTACTATGTACTACGCTAGTAGTACTCACAGCAGTCCATTGTTTGTAAATATATTTTTGCGTAATATGCTGCAATTATTATAGTAATCTCTGTCGCAGTGAGCAGTCACACTTGCATGAAAACTCAAATCTGTTTCATCATGTCCAGTTTCTATTCAGACTTTGTCACTTTGTTGTTATGCGCGTACACGCAAATCCATTTTTGACCTTCGCATTTAAAAAGCTAAATCAAAGGCTAACGAAGCAGATATGTGTAAACAAAACATCAAATCGGATCATTAAAATAGTCTATTATGCCGTGCTAATGAAACTTACCAAAAAGCAATGACATGCTTTATGGTCTCCTGAGCATGAAATGCAGTTGACACTTTACTTTTGGGTTCAAAAAGGTTGTTTGTGACTGCGACTGCTGTCACATAATATGCAAGTATACCCAGTAGCCAAAAATACTTGATAATGACCACACTTAACGTAAAATTATGATTTTAGGAGATGTAAACAAAAGTGATCACGAAAAGGTTCCTTTTTGGTTAATTAATAGAGTTAAAACATGTAAACATCTATGTATGCCCATTTGTTGGAATGCGTGATAAAAAAAGTATGAAAACATTGAGCTTGAGCTTATAGGTTAGTGACAAAGGTGTCAAAGTTTCTGGTCGTGTGTTTTAGGTTGACAACGTTCTTTAGCTGATTTTTTATTATTACGACACAAAAGAACTACACTGAAAGCGCAAGTGTTCATGTTTAAATCGTATTTTTCAAGGTTACGCTGGCCCGATTACTTTGTGGTCAAAAATTCATCTTTAACTTAAAAAGGAAATAGACATGTACTGCATAATTATGTAACAGTTTACAATGCTAGGAGTCCTACTGCAGGGACGCCAGTTAGTTTTGGTTCTAACGTGGATTTTATTGTAGTCCGCCACTAACAGCTAATAAACAAGGTGGTGGAACATAATAATGCAAAAATACAATACAAATATACAGGTACAATAAGCTTTGTTTTCGAATCAAAGCTTCCTCTCTGTGGGTTATCATTTCAAAGTACGTCTTTACAACAAAGAAGGCTTATTTACATAGTATTTTATTTTCATGATTCACGACACGACCTCTCCTAGCAAAACTCCGATAGCAAATTAGCAAAATGACCAGAAGATTTACGTGCTCAGTGCTCATGCTAATCTTTTTTATGTGCTTCATGCTCATGTACTATGCTTCCATGTTTCGTGATCCAATTTAGGCAAGATTTTACCCCCATATTATTAATATTCAACTCCACAAAAAACCTATCACGCCGCAACTCTCACCGTTGCTTTAATAATAAACTTCCCGACTCTCTAATTCACAGTAAATGCTACATCTAGTTTGACAGTTCCCCAATCCAATATCTACATGATACATACCGTGACGTATCAAAAACCCTTTTTGTCTAAACAAGTAGTAACACTCGTGCACTCCTTAACGCAGAAAAGAAGGGACTTTATTGTAGTTTTACATGAAAGTGACAATTCTTGACATTTTGATCCGACTCCCCACTCCTTAGACTTCATTATATCCGTCCGACCAACATCATGGGATCGATGCATAAGATTGATGTGATTTTAGGAATTTTAGTGTATATTCTAGGGAGGAAAAGGAAATATGAGACCGCAACTTTCTCAAGTTGACAAAAAGTTTGGAGAGACCAAGCGCTAAATTCATGATCCCACTAAATAACACACATTTTACATTTTTTGGGGTCTATATTTCATCATTTCTTCATCTCACCTTAAAAGTATGTACGTACGTACACACATGCTTTCTTCCTGATCCAAGTGCGGTGGTGTTTCCTTGTAGCCAGACGATAACATGGAAAACGTGTGTTTTATTACAGAGAGGTTCCGTACTTTTGCTTCTGTAAACATTTATTACAAAATACAATTTATCTGACATATATACGGAACGGAATAGGAGAGTATACCGCATATTATGACATAATATTATCATCAGCATCAGTATAGAACCAGTCTCTCGCGTCGCATCTCGCTCGAGAAGTCAATCAAGAAAACACCGACGACGACAATCGTCCCCGTAAAGGATGGTCATGTCATCATCGCCACATCTGAGTTACATTACAGCTGATTGATGCACAAGTTCTCTGGTGGTGGAAAGGTGATTTTTATAGATTTCTTAGCCCTTACCCACGTGTTCCGCATTTCAGCAGTAGCTTCCATCATATTATCCGTATTTCTCTAACGTGCTGTCTACCTTTAGGAGCAAAAAGACTGAAAAATGTTGCTAACTAGAAATCTGGTTAAAAATCGTGGGGGAGGAGGAGGAGTGATCAAGTTTTTCTACTCACACACGCCATCCCGTAGTTTAAATTCCCATGTCCACTACTCCAGGTTGAGCAGCTCCTCCCCTTTCAGTCGTGTTCAAGGGGAAGTGTGTGCGGGACGTTATTATAGAACGTTGTCATACGTCTCCAGTTTGTATTACCAAAGCACGTTTCTGAGTTGTTCTCCAAGTGGGGTTAGGACCGAGGTCATGAGGAGGGGCTACTGCTCAAAAAAGGACGATGATGGGAACGACGACAAAAAGGATCCTGCGAAAGACGAGGAGCTTAAAGAAACTGAGGAGGGTGGGGATTCAGCAGTTAGAGCGGCACCAAGCAATAACAATAATAATCCGCCGTTACTTTTACCCAGCACAACAACGGTTCCGGATGAGTGGCCTGTTTTGCCGCTAATTGCTGTGAATCGCAATCCCGTGTTTCCACGATTTATTAAGATTATTGAACTTTCGGATCCCAATGTGGTCAGCGTTATTAGAAGGAAGGTTAAACTTGGACATCCGTACGTGGGCGTGTTCTTGAAAAAGGATGAAAAGTAGGAGACCTAATAATCATTTATCAATTTTGATTTGAAGCATTGATAACTTTGTAACATCTTTGGGTTTGAGTATCTCTGCTGACTTCATGTTTTGTTGTTGTTGTTGTGTTACAGTATGGAGAAAGAAGCCGTCCACTCCCTTCAAGATTTATATAACGTAGGAACATTTTGTAGTATAATCGAACTTCAGGACTTGGGAGACAAATTAAGAATGATAGTGATGGCGCACAGAAGAATCCGGATAATTGGACAACTTGTTGTAGATGAAAAGGAGCTGCAAGAGGAGCCGGAAGTAATAGAAGTTCAGCAGAATGACAAACGAAATAGGAGACGTCGCAGGAACAATAATAATAACAATAAAACTAAGGAGGAAGCTGAGGATGCTACCGAAACTGTAGCTGCAAGTGACGCCGAAACTACTAAGAAATCTGCCGAGGAAGTGAAGCCTGAGGAAAATGGCGAACCCAAGTTTGAGCCCGTCCCGGTTTTATTAGTGGAAACTGAAAACATAAAACCGGTTAAATTTGCAATGACAACTGAGATAAAGGTAATGAATACTAACAGGACATTTTTGACATACACTTTAAAGTAAGCAGCTAAAGTCTAACTAAACATGGTTTGACTTTTATGTGCAGGCTTTGGTTCAAGAAATTGTTCGGACAATTCGGGATATCATGCAGCTGAACCCCTTATATCGTGAATCTGTGCAATCGGTAATGCTACATGGGGATCGCGTTGTGGAAGATCCAGTTTATCTTTGTGATTTGGGGGCAGCAATAACAGCGTCCGAAAGTGCTGAATTCCAAGCAGTACTTGAGGAAATGAACGTAAGCTATATGATGTTAATATAATTAATTGGACGTACGCAACTTGATAAAGTAGTTCTGTCACTCAATCGCTTCTAGATTACTAAGAGAATGATGGCAACGTTGGGCATGCTGAAGAAGGAACTAGAACTCAACCGCCTCCAACAAAAGATTGGAAGGGAGGTCGAGGAAAAGGTCAAACAACAGCATAGAAAGTATATGTTACACGAACAACTAAAAGCAATTAAACGAGAATTGGGAATCGAAAAAGACGACAAAGATACAATTGAAGAGAAATTCCGCGCAAGGCTGAAAGTACGTAAACTTCGTATTCCCTACTTTTTATTAAATTATACGGGTGAGACGATTAGAAACCCAGTATCTGATTTTTTTGATAGGAAAAGAAGGTTCCGCAACCTATAATGGACGTCATTGAGGAGGAAATCAACAAACTAAGATCTTTAGATAGTCATGCTTCCGAATTCAAGTAAGTTAATGTTTGAATATCTATGTACATTTTGCAATTAATATGCACCTTTCTCTAGTAAAAATTAATTGTTTATCAATCTGTATTGCCTACAGTGTGACACGAAATTACGTAGACTGGCTGACAATTTTACCGTGGGGAATCACTAGCCAAGAGACATTGGATTTAGAAAAGGCTAGGGAGGTACTAGATGAGGATCATTATGGAATGGAAGATGTAAAAAAGCGTATTTTAGGTATGTAGGTTTTGAAAGATGCAAACTGTAGTAACAATCCAAATTCGAAAGTGTTTTAATACAACGCAACTTACTTTACTAATATTTTAATTTAATCTTTGTTGAAACATGAAATGTTGTTGCTTTGATGTGAAATGTGTGTTATTCGTTTGTAATGCTAAAAATGATGCATTTTTTACTTTCAGAATTTATTGCCGTTAGTGTTCTTCGTGGTACTACTCAAGGAAAAATTTTATGCTTTTATGTAAGTCAAAGTGTTTAATGGTATTTGTGTATACAAACAATCTAGCTGTTACAAGCTAGGCACAGGCACTGGTTGAAACTTTGAAACAATTCGCCTGAATTTGTATTTATTTATTTACAGGGCCCACCTGGTGTTGGAAAAACTAGTATTGCTAGATCCATTGCGCGCGCTATAAATAGAGAGGTACTTAATTCTAGCATCCATAAGTTTTAACCATACGAGATCTAAGCTAATTGATCTGGTAGTAACTGGTTCATGTTTATTTTGTCCATCATAGTATTTCCGATTTAGTGTTGGCGGAATGACTGATGTAGCAGAAATTAAGGGCCATAGGCGAACGTACATTGGTGCGATGCCTGGTAAATTAATCCAATGCTTGAAAAAGGTGAAGACGGAAAATCCATTGGTCTTAATTGATGAAGTTGATAAGATGGGACGACACAGTTATATGGGAGACCCAACCTCGGCATTGCTAGAACTTTTAGATCCTGAGCAAAATGTTAATTTCTTGGATCATTACCTTGACGTGCCAGTAGATCTATCTAAAGTTTTGTTCATCTGTACGGCAAATGTAACAGATACCATTCCAGAACCTCTCAAAGACAGAATGGAAATGATCGACGTCTCTGGTTACGTACTAGAAGAAAAATTAGCAATTGCTGAAAAATATTTAATCCCTCAACTCATGAAAAGTTCTGGACTGAAGGATGAACAAGTCTTCATTAATACAACGGCATTAACAGCACTGATACATTCGTATTGTAGAGAAAGTGGTGTTAGAAACCTCCAAAAGCATATAGAAAAGGTAAACATACCAGACAGACAGCAATTTTGGATATCCCAGGTAATGACCGACTTTGTATTAATCGTGTTTCGTGAATTTTTTTTGTAGGTACTGAGAAAAGCTGCCTTCCAAATCGTTAAGGATAAGGAGAAATCGGACAAAGTGGAAGTTACCGCAGAAAACATTGAAAAGTTCGTAGGAAAACCTGTATTTACACATGACAGGTTATATATAGATACACCACCCGGTGTGGTAATGGGATTAGCATGGACTGCAATGGGTACACGCAATTACTTTTAAAATTACAGAATAAAATTGAATATAATATGTTTGAAATCATGATTGAATGTGTTTAATTAAGGTGGCTCGACATTGTTCATCGAAACGAGCTTACGGCAGCCTGTCGCGGACGAAAGCAAAACAGACGGAACTTTGCAAGTAACTGGCCAATTAGGAGATGTCATGAAGGAATCAACACAGATAGCCTATACGTTTGCCAAGTCATACCTGAAACAGCTAGATGAATCAAATCGTTTCTTGTTCAACTCACACATTCATTTACATGTGCCAGAAGGTGCTACTCCGAAAGATGGACCAAGTGCTGGTTGCACAGTTGTGACCGCTCTACTTTCGTTAGCTAAAGGACAGCCTATTCGCCAAAATACAGCCATGACTGGCGAGGTATCTCTTACAGGAAAGATCTTACCGGTTGGTGGAATCAAAGAAAAAATCAGAGCAGCTAAGCGTTCAGGTGTGACATGTGTTATTCTTCCAGCAGAAAATAAGAAAGACTTTGATGATTTACCCGATTTCATTAGGGAAGGTCTCGAAGTTCACTTTGCAAATAATTATAGGGACATTTATAATATTGTTTTCCAAAACTAGACACTTTGAATCGAATAGTTCAATAGTGACTGTACAAATAGTCAGTGTTAATCTAGTAATTGTAATTGATGTGATTTCCAGTTTTACGGTAATATGTATATATATATCATCTGCATCTCATACTTGATAGACAAATAATAAATGTATAATGCATTTTATAATTTAAGCAACAATTCTCTTCTGCGAATACGATTTTTGTTCATGATTTCATATTATCCGAGATTTCAATCAAGCGAAATAAAATTGCATGTAATTCGTTTTAGCCTAAACATGGAATGCAGCTTAAATGAAGATTTGGATGTCTTTTCGATGTTATTGTTGGAGTTCAATGATTTGGCATGCAACTCCGGCGTGACAATTAATTCGATTTTCCCTATTAAAGTTTGTCTCCTTATCTATTACATCAGCTAGTGTTTACACAACCCGCAAAGGTGAACACGGTATTGTGCTTTCTGACACCAATTGTCAAATAAATTATACAGGATCGTGAGAAGGCTAATGAAGCGTACATGTTCCACATAGGTATGGTATGAAGTCAAAGACTTTTACACCGAATTCTGCTGATAGTCAATCCGTAATACCGCTAATAAATTGCTTGATCAGCTAAGCTGCATGTACGTATCCGTGTAATAATATAAATGTATGTCCATACCAGGAATGGACAGCGGAGATAGAATTATGGAATGCTTCATTGTTGCCTGCTATTACAAAAATGTGAAAGTATTATATGTAAAACAGGTTTGAACTTTTAAAGACTTCAGCCCAATCACCAAAATCTTTAAGCATCATCGCGAATATTACATGCGTCCAGCCAGCCAACTGCATCATATACATACATTTTGATCGCAAAACAGTGTACTTTCTATTTCTTACTTTACGGACATCTTCTTCTGTTGCCATTTCACAAAAAATGGGTTTACTGGCCCTTGTGTGCCATCGCTATCTTCGTTTCACTCTCACTCACCGTCACCTGGAGCTTTCTCAAACAAATGAAGTTTACGTTTTGACCGCATTCAAGGTGAGTGAGATTTGCTGAATGTAAGTAATTCAGGAGGATTGTGGGATTAGGATAAGATTAGTTTATAGGGACTAGGGACTATTAAACCTAGTATATTATGTATAATATATAGGGATGAATGAGTAAAGCAGGCACGGTAAATGCAGGAATAATAGGAATGAGAGCTGGCTTGGCAAGCCAAACCAAATGAATACGCAAACGCAACCACTTTCCTGATTAATAGGTTGGAGCTTTTTACACCTTAGCATTATCTGTAAGAAATACAAACCCTAATCATTTCCATCCTAGCTATAAACAAACCGAACCTGACTGGAATTAGAGTTCATTGCATCTTGTTGTGTGTGTGTACATATTACGAAGCAAAATGTGAAACTTGCAATCTCCATTAAAAATCACCAGCTCTCTGCAGACTGGTTCTTCCGAATTGTTTCACGAAAGACAGATGCTGAGTGCGGATCTGCTCTTGCTGGAGATAACACAAACACACAAAAGAACGTTGACTTCATCAGCAAAACAAGCCGAAACTACTTTTTCCATAAAAACGCATTTTTACCTATGATGCTCATCTCATCATTTCACTTTATATACCTATATTAGAAAAAAATGCCCATTGTTTCAGGCTTGTACTTGTAATTATACATATAATATGTATCATTGTGAAGACATACTTAAGCTTCGACGGTCGATATGCTTTCACTCCGTGCTGTGGTCGCTTGATTTAAAATGTATGAAAAGTAGACGGGGACGGAGGAATGGTCCGGTTGTGCTCATGACATGATACTCCACAACTCCACTGTGCCTCTTACGTCCAGTCTTGATGAGATTCGAAACACGTACGAAAAAAAGAAATGAAATTAAAGCCTATTTCATGATGAGACCAACTTAAGTCCCATCAAAAATGTTCAACAAAAATATTATTTCTCTCAGTTTCACTTGGACCGCAGTCCGGTCTAGACGACTATTGTAGACCATTGCATTGTTCCCAGTCTTTTGCAGCTTTCTTTAAAACAACTTACTGGAGTCAAGCTGGTTGGTATTTTGAGAAACTTATATATTTAAAAGGAACTACCTAAATTATATATTAAGTATAGTTTGAATTTATACTAATACTAACCGTCGTTGTTCGTGTAGAAAATGCGGTTTTCCACAGCGTCAGCACTATTTTTTGCGGCTTCTATAGCCGTGGCCATTGCATACCCATCGCGAAGGTACTATGGGCCAGTTAGCTACGACGAAGATGAATATCCAGGTGGCAAAGACTTGTGGACTGGAAGAGGGTCGTACAGTCTTGGATCTGCCCCCTTTTATTTCCAAGCAAGGAATCTTGAGTTGGAGGAGGCAGGTTCCAGAGCACGCAAGTACACTGTGGTGAAAAAGAAGAAGGATCAGGTTGCCCCAACTCCCGTCAGCGACGAAGAGGAGGAGGAACCTCAAGACGAGGAGGATGCAGAAAGTTCCGAGGAGGATGAGGAGCAAGACGAGGAAAAGGATCAAGACCAAGACGAAGAATCCTTCGATATTCCACCATGGCAAGAACTGTTTCCAGAAGAAGATAAGAACACTGGAAGTAAGAAATCATATACATTCAAACTATAACTTGTAACGTTCAACAGATAAAAATTTAACACTGAATCTACGTGATTGCAGGTTTCAACGATCAACCCTCAGGTGGATATGGTGGCCAAGGACAGCAGGGGCAAGTGGGATATGGTGGGCAAGGACAGCAAGGGCAAGGAGGATCACTAGCTGGAATACCAGGAGGAGCCCCAGCCCCAGAGAGTGGTGGATCCCTTATGAACTTTTTCTCAGGAAGCGGAGGCAGTGGTGGTGGTAGTAGTGGCAACAGTGGCGGTGGACCCCAAGGTGGAGGCTACGGTGGACCAGGACAATATCGCCAAGGACCTCCACCATACCGGGCTCGCACAGCTATTGGTGTTGAAGAGCCTAGATCCCGGTCTGGAGGTGCCGTTTTATACGATGGATACCGATACATCCCAGTTAAACCAGTCCACGTTAGACTTCAGCAAAGGGAAGCCAAGAAAATCAAGCCCAAGCAGCAGCAATCTGGACAAGGGAGGTCCTTGAAGCCAGCCCCCAAACCTCGTCAGAACAAGAAGCTAAGCACTAACACGAACAAAAAGTACGTCCTTGTCCCTGTTCAAAGGGACAACCGAGAAATCAGATTTTCCCGAGATGATGACGGTTTCCGAGTTGAATCCGGTCCAATGTACGCCCCAACTGAAATCTGGAGGTGGGAAGGCGCCGGAGGACCACCACTCAGACGCAGAGATAACCGCCCAGCTGGCCTCTATTACGTTCCCAGACCCCCACGGGGAAGTACTTCGTCAGTCAGATTTGCTCAGGAGAATGACTACTAAAATATTTAACTCATCAAAGGTTTAAATAAATACTACCACGATCTAAATGCAATTTTTTTAGCGCATTTATGTAGTAGCTCTTTTAACTTTTTGTGTGTACGTTTGGATTACTCTCCAGCAATTGTCTTTTCTTCGAATATTCACAAATTTTCTTAATCTACTCCTGTAATAACTAATTACTCCGAGGGGAACAGCCCAGATATATGATTTCTACCTGCGTCTTATCATTACAGTCTGACATGAAAATTGTTGTATTTTCCAACTGAAAACCCGGAAAAGCTTTCCAGAATTTACCTGGAAAAAGTGTCTAGATGAGCACAGAATAAACAAACCTTTACAACAAGTATATTTGCATTTTGCATTTCATAAAAAAACGCCCATCAACTCCCGTGTCGTCCATCAAAGTTTCCAAAATTCCAAGTAGCCTACTAAATGCCCTTTTTTAAGCACTACTCATTTCCATTTCCAGAATCGGCACTGGAACTACAAATTGGCTCGCACTTTTGCGTACAAAGGAACACATGAAAAAAACGATATTCATTTCCTAAAAAATCCCAAAAAGTCTCATCATCACAATTCCAATCCGCAAATTCGTTGCAATTGCAATTGCATGCATCCGCATCCGCATAATATTCCGCACATCCGCAACTTGGGAATTGGGATACAACAGCGCAGCGGACGATGATGATGCATGTTAGGGTTCGGGGCATTGCTAGACCCTCTTGGGTACGTACATAACAGCTTTCAATGAGACTTGAAGAGGGCAGGAATTTCAGTATGATATTGATTGAGATCCTATGTATCCTACCTATAATCCTATCGTATGGCCTATGTATCTCCTCCGCTCCGCCGTGCGTTGTTGTTGTGTTCTGTTTCTGTTCTGTCTGTCTGTCATACAAAATTTAGTCATCTCATCCTCATCATTCATCATTCATCATCATCCTCATCATCATCAACATCAACATAATATACGGACGGACGTAATAAAGTACGTAGTGCAAAATCATTTCCAGTGAGTCGCATGTAATTTTTTATATTTTTTAATGGGAAATCCAATGGGACAAGTTAATTAATTAACAATTATTATTCCACAGAAAAACCAAGAGAAAATAACTACATTTGTACTATTTCAAACATTTTTCATTTCCTTTTCGTAGGCATACTAGAAAAGTTGCAAAATCTTTAATAATTACCACAAATTATTTTNCCTTTTCGTAGGCATACTAGAAAAGTTGCAAAATCTTTAATAATTACCACAAATTATTTTTGTCTATCTATTCTAATAGTTTTCTTATAGTTCAAGTAATCCCAGTAGGGATTTTGGGATTTATATCATGTTAAAAGCTGCACGATTTCCAACATTTCTAGTTGTAACATAATGCGTAATATTGTTTTGTTCTGGTGTGACATTTTACTTATTTTATTTACAGGTCTGTTGTTTAAACCAGTAGCCAGTATTTAATTGGTGAGGCGTACTAACCAACCAACTCAAACACAATGAATTCGTACCTGTCTGAGGGTGTTCCCAACCGATTTGCATGCCTTGGGTTGGGGATGACTTCTCCCCAAAGCCTGACTAAGCGACCTGCGGCTGCTCTCCGAGATATGCCGGATTGGCTTACATCTGAACACTCCACAGGGGTAAGTTTAATTTGCGATTGGATTTGGATTTGATAAAAAATTGTTTGGTAGAGTTGGAATTGGATTAGTAATAACTAATAATAATATGTATCTTGGTTCTAGACATCCTTGATGGCTGCAGAGTTTGACGGTGGTGTTGTTATCGGGGCAGATACAAGATCAACCACTGGCGCGTACGTCGCCAACCGTATCACCGATAAGCTGACTCGAGTTACGGATAGAATTTATTGCTGTCGATCTGGCTCTTCAGCTGACACTCAGGCTATCGCTGATGTTGTTGCTTACCATTTGGAATTTCACGAGTAAGAATTTATAATAATTCTAGTTAGATAGTTTTTGTGATATTTATAGTATAAGATAGTTTTTGTAATATTTTCTTTCGTTTCTCTTGCAGAATTGAAACTGGAGAACATGCACTTGTGCGATCAGCAGCAGCTGTGTTTAAGGATATTTGCTACAATTACCGTGATCAAATGAGCGCAGGTATAATTGTTGCTGGTTGGGATTCGCGTCACGGGGGTCAAGTTTATTCCGTACCTATTGGAGGCATGCTAGTTCGGCAACCAGTAACTATTGGTGGGTCTGGATCGACTTTCATTTACGGATTTGTAGACTCCCATTATAAACCTAATATGACTCGAGAGGAATGTGAGGACTTTGTTCTCAAAGGTAATAAAAATAAAAATAACATGTAAAATGATGGCCTTTTGTTACTGCCTTTTGTCAATTTCTTTTGTACGTGCTCAGAATTTTGATATAACTAAAACGCTCAACTGACTTGTTTTTAATTCTCAGGTTTAACTCTCGCTATTAACCGAGATTGCTCCAGTGGAGGATGTGTCCGCTTGGGTACAATAACCAAGGAGGGTGTTGATCGTAGAGTTGTTCTCCACAATGAACTCCCGAGATTCTTTGAGGGATAAAGCTTTCTCTGTAGTGAAGTAATGCTTATATACACTAGAATTATTATAAGAGTTTAGGTGGTTATGGTTTGATTACTTTGAATTTTGAACTCATAATATAAAAAATATATGCGTTAATATGAATTCCTGTAAATTAAAGAAGAAATATTTGGCAAAGAATTGAGAGGATACAAGATGCACATATGGAGTTATTACTGATTGAGTTGGCATTTATTATTTCTATCATAATATTAATTAACATAGGTAAATAATATATAATGTCGATGGTTTGTGGACACGGGTATATAAGATATATCGACATTTACTCCTGAATTACGAAAAATACCTTACAGTGCTACATACAACCCTCGAATCGATGCTAACTTTAATATGATAACAAACTTTGTTACTTTCATTCCTTTTAAATCCAATTCATTCATAAACAAATACATTTGAAAAAATATTCTATTTGTAAAACACATCACCATAACTTATCACACTTTGATGTCAGTTAAAATCTCCCTTTTGCAAGTTAGCTATATATGGTTCAAAACATAATTTATATAAACCTTCAATAAAATAAGACGCTTCAAAATCACATGTGCAACCGTAAAACTTAGATCAAGCTTAAAATCTGGAATAATTATAAAAATTATCTCAATCCAATACCACAAAAATAATACTATTTAGAACCTTTCATTCCCCAAATTTATATTTATGTAACAGCCAGGTCGTTCGTGCTATAATAATTTATTACACAGTATTCAATCAGGCTATGTAGAATGTATAGACTCACATGTAGTAACACATACATTTGTACGCTTTCAATCAATATCTCTTCTTAAGTAACTTTCTTATCACAATCATTTGGAACTTTCCATTGAGCTTTTTTCCCAGCTTCGTAAAGATCAATGAGTGCTTCTTCCAACTTCCCAGTCTTTTCTAACTCTTCGTATTTCCTGTACAAGGCTAAGGCAGCACGTGCATCTTCTATAGAATCATGCGTTTCCGCTTGAATAACCATTCCTATCCCGAAATACATCATAAAACCGCATTAACTATCGCGTAAATACCCAAATTTAGCCAAACATTAGTAGATTACATATCGGACTTACCTAGAAAGTGCCACGCCAAGAATTTTAAGGATACCATTCTGCGCTGATTAGGCAAGTAAAAAAGATTAACGGTATCTATTACCTGGTCCTGAGGAACTAGCAAGTTGATAACTCTGCAACAAGACAAGCCATTATTTTTTGACATACCTATACAATGGCAATGCATACAATTTTAAAGTAGAAGCCTTACTTGAAGTCGTTGTTAAGTCCATGGCCAACAAATTTTGCACCAGAGTCTACTAAAAACCTAAGCTTCAAATAAACAGACTTCAATCCTGTCACGTATTTTGAGCTAAAATTTGCGTCGAGATCTCCAGGCTGAATCCCTGAAAATTTTGTAAGGTAATCTACTACAACCTCCTGAGTAGAAATATAATCATCAATAAACGGCGTTCCTTCCAACGGTCCTTGCCCTCTAACGCAAGTAACGCGTGCAACAGATAATTGTTGCGGCTTAACAGTAGCTAGCTTGCCATCACTTCTAAGCTCAGTTTCCTCTTGACCTAATGTTACGAATTCTGCATCCATTGCGACACAGAACGGATCGCCCTTTTGAGGAACTTCGTCCGTAATCAATGGCTTGTACGTTAGCTTTTTACTCTTAATTCCCTGTTCATTAAAAACCTCCGACGTTATTATGTTTACTACATCCAGATTCTGGAACTCTTCTGCAAGGTGCTTCATCCTATAAAATATTACTGCCGGTATTTTCCATTTAGGATTAAATGAGTATCCTTCAGATTCTGCGACTTCTCGTACACTAAATGATAGGAAAACAAAAAATTCAGGTAACTCGATATATGATTTGTTAATTATTCCTCAAAACACTTCCAAAAAGAATTATTACCAAAAATCGTTGAATAAAAACCACCCAGTTTTACTTTTCTCTTGCTTCGCTCTTTCAAAATAAGAATCATCCACACGAACAATTGCAACCAAGTTGCATTTTTCTTCCGTTTCTGAATCCCTCACAAACACAACAACAGCCGCAATCTCATACTCTGCAGCACATCGTAAATCTTGTTCCGAATCCGGGCATGTATGATTTTGCTGATTCTTTTCATCCAAGTCGACTACCGAAACTTGATTAGATTCTTCAATCGTTATGCGTATAGACTTTGGTAGCCACTTTGCTTGTATTTCCGGGTTTAGATCAAAGTCGGATGTTTTCCCTATTGATTGATTCAAGTTGCCAATTAAGTTGTTTTTTTCGACAAAAATGGCGAATTTACCATTTTATGATGATCGTACCTTGTTCGCCTTCTTTGTTTGCTCCTGCTCGACCTTCATGCCAAAATTTGCAGTCTGGTCGCATACAATTTCTTCCATATCTGCAAGATCGAACGTTGGGAGGAGGACCCGTGCTTTGGCTCTTTGGTACAAATTCTGGCACGTCAGAAGATGTTGGCGATTTCTCGGGTAGAAGACTCTGCATGTGATTCTTCCACGTTACGAAATCCTGGAAATGTCAATGCAATTCCAAGTAAGCATTCTGAACGGGTTGGATGGAGTAGTTATCATACACAAATCTTACGCTTGGCTTGAATCTGAATACTTACGTTTGAATTGTCCAAGCAGCAGTTTAAGGACAAAATCGGAGGTAGGGCCTTGGGAACCCTTGATTGGAATGTTGGTTGATACTTTTCACATTTATCACACCACGCTGGGGTCGTTTGTTCCGGAGCTATTGATTTTTGGAGGATTTTGACAAACTCACAATGACGCCCTCCATCTGTAGCTATATCGTATAAATTCGGTTAAATTAAATTGATATGCTACAACAGTGAAAGGGGTTCAAAACTTATTTCCCAAGTTTTGTTAAAAACACAACATACCAATGAAAGAATAATTTAAATTGCTCAAGAGAACTTCCGATTCTTTCTTTTCTTCCCTCCCGCATCGTGTACATCGATTAGTGTTTTCCTGTTTCATGGAAAATATCCTGGATATTGAATCAGCAGTGGGTATTAACGGATTAGGTGTGGTCCTGCACGAATTCCCATTACTTCCTTTCTTATCTGATTCCGTCTTTCCCGTCTCTGTTTGAATCTGGTGAAGAATAAACCTATTCCAACTCTACAAATAAATATATTTTACAATAATTAGTTTTACACAGTTTAGTTCAACCAAACTAAATTAATCAACTAAATTAGTAATAATATTCGTGATGATAACTTACTTGAATTAATCTAAGAAAGGCAGAACGCTTTTTTGACTGACTTTCCTGTAAAATTAAGCCTAAAGCAGACGCCTCTGGGACAACGCGAAACGCTCGTAAGAAATTGCTTCCCGAGCAAGGTATAACTTTGCTTTGGTCTAACATATGAAACAAAAATCCAAGCTCGCAACTTAAACAGGCTTCCCGTTTACACAAATGGTTCAATAGAGCTTTCCTAACGAATTCAAAATGATAAAGAACTTGAATCATGGAATTGCAATAAGAGTTCGCTGTGATTGCTTCAAGACCACAAAACTGTGTTCGATTAAAAGATTCCATGTCTGCCTCTTCGAAAAAGTTCTTCTTCCACTCAATTTTTGCATATCGTTTTGGAATAATAAATTTCCCATGAAAGTAAGAACGTCCGTGATGTTTAGGAGTAAAAACAGTAGCTTTAAATCCTCCAGTATTTGAGTACATATATCCTCCTTGTGCTGAATTCGCCTGATGGCTTGGTGAAAGATGTGGAGGGACTGGGGAATATGATTTTAAGTGTCCAAATGGAGACACAGAACCACCTACTGCGGAAGTGCCTGCAGCAGAAGCACCAGCATGGGTCTGACTACTGGCATTTGGCTTGTATTGCATTTGATTTCTGCGAAAGGTTCCAGGATTTGGAGCATAACCTATCGTGCCAACCATCTTCATAGACTGTAGGATTTGCCGATCAACTTCAGGGGCTTTTCTATACACTGGTTGTTGGACTTCCGGGGGCCAGTCTGAAAGCAAAGGAGTATTTAGCAGTGGAAGAGCAATAGAAGCGTAACAGGCCATTTCATCCGTTAAACTCATTGGTGGAAGTTGCGGTAATGGATCCGCGAATTCAGTTTCCCTTGAGTAGGAGTTGAACATTGCTGTCGGATTGGAAGAAAACAAATGCAAATATCCTGCCGAGTCGCCAAACGCTAAATGGTGGCATGACGAGGATACGTCGTATGCCATGCACATCGACCCACTAGTTGTTACCTACAAATCAACGCTCCAGTTAATCCAGACGCTTGTACAATAATATTACGCTTAAACCGCTACGAATGTATCAAAACTTGTAATCTATCTAACCTGATACAACATTATATTAGTAGTGGTTAAAGCTTGAGTTTCTGAAATCTCCATTTGACCACTAGGTGAAACAGTAGCTATCCGCGATGAAAAACTTGGTAAAAATCTATTCGGTAGTAATTAAGACTACATTAATCACTAATTTCATACGCTAAATTAGAACTAGTCAATTCAATTCAAATTTGTTACCTGAGCATAAACGGATCAACAGAGATCTGTATGGGTGCTAGAGCACGCAAGACTCGCAAATCGTAAACCTTCAGAAAACGATCCACACTCATATTCCCATGTCGTGCCGAAAATCCACATGTTACGAGAAGATTTCTAAATATCGGGAAAGGAGTTGTCAAATCTATTAAATCTTGTTGCATCCAACAAAGCTGAATCCAAATTGAGAAATCTTGGTTGCAAATTTACCCGTGCACATCAAAATCTGAAAGACTCCCTGAGTGTGCCTCTATTGCTTGCTCTGCCCCGTACGTCCGAGGATCCAAAAGTTGAATATGCCCAGACGGTTGCCCCACACAAATGTATCTTCCATGATTTCTTAAAATGGCACACCCGGACTCTCCAACATGTACCTAAAGCAATGCAATTTCGTGTTAAGTACATAATATTAAATTGTCTTCATGACTAAAGGGGCGTCGAGATAAAAGTTAGTTTACCGTTCGCATTTCCATAGATTGTGATAAGTCATACTCCACCAAATACTCCTGATGACCTCCGAAGAGTACGGATGTTGGTGAACATTGCAGCATACACTGCATGTCCATGAAATTTTCGGATCTACAAAGTATTGCTTTAATTATCATTTCTGACGTAAGTAATATGGAGGAAATACTGATTTATCATTCTGGTATCACTCACGCATGTGTAAAGACAGGAAGCCCACGTCGTAATTGACCACGTAATTGAGTTTGACTCAATATAAGAATTAATTCGTCAAAGGTTAAAATCTGACGAACTTCCTGATTATTTACAACTTGAAAGGACCTAGAACGCATTTGAAAACGCATTATTATTTTTTAAATCTAACGCACACGTCCGTAAAAATTCATACGTAAAAATGACATTATGAATTACGTGTATTTCTCCAAGTTTGTCCCGTAGTAAGACGTAACATGGCCCTACAATAAAAATACAATGCGTTAGCAAATATCTGATTCCGCACATTCCAGTAATAATGGCTATTATGGTTAGCTTGAGTGGCTTATTTGTCGTCTTACCCCCTGGTTTCCAATCCATACTAGTTCTTCGTGCAAATCAACCGTCAGAGCACTAACGCCAAATCTATCCCCTCCATCCACCAGCACTGAATGTATTTTCTGGAACTCTCCAACTTGCTGCTCAAACTGCGAAGGGTCTCCAGGTCCATTGCCACTTTCAACTGGCCCATAGTCTGCTCATAGCCAAATTAAAAATTTTGTTTAAATAGCTTCCACACACTGAATCATTTTAAGAGCACCAAAGTAAGAAAGAATCTTATGATCTAGTAGAAGACCATATATTTTATTATATCACCAAACTTACACAGCCCACGACCGACGCCAAGCATAGCAATTCATGAATGTGGGATAAAGTTTCCAATGTACACTCTTCGATGATAACAACAACAAATTTGCCAATATTGTCAACATTTGCTGACTATAAATTCTATCACTCTAATATATTGGGTTTGTTCTTCTCAATTCATATTACTTTCACTGCATCACTCACTCGATATTAGTCCGCAAGTATTATTACATTCTCAATTCATTTTTTTACGTTACATTCCTGCAGAGGCAGACATTCCTGCAAACATTTTAAAGATCGATGACCGTGTGTGGCCGTAGCTAGTATTCAAATTCAGAAGATAAATGATCCTTTTACATGTAATACATCGCACACAAACGCCAACAACGTGTTGATAAGTGATGTGATAACTCTGGAAAAAGTGACGACGAAGCACTTTTTAGTCAAATTTAATTTCAAGTCCTCTGAATCAAGATTTCTTCACCGTAAGCAATAATACAGAGAAGATTATCCGGAGCAGTCTAATTTAAGAATTAGCATAAATAGGAGCAAAAAAGGTGTGATGTTTATTATCTCATAATGTCATTATTTGGCAAAAATGGCACACAACAGGTCCTTCGTACAAGTGCGTGTGTATATAAATAATCTACATTGTAATTGTAACCAACATTAAAAGTTCCTTTAAATGTGTTTTCTCATCATGGTTTTTTACGTAAAATAGCCAACCTGAATTACTACTTATTACTTTTTTGGTCATTTAAGTCTGCTCCAATCCAACAATATAACACCATGATTTTGTGTCTGACTTTTTAAAGTTGTGACGTTGCAGACACTCTGGATGATGCATGGAAAAATATAATTTTTTTATTACTTTTTATGCTGATTACAATTTGTGGTTGGGCTCTTGTGAAATTTTATATGCATTTGCATATTTATTTATTTATCTTGTTTTTTGTGCTGCATGCAGAGCTGAGGAACATGTTTCGTCTCCGATTTAATTATATATACACATAAGTAAGTATATTATTGGTTTGGTGGTTGGAGGATAATAATAATAATAATAATATGGATGTTTGGAGGAGAGAGACGAGAATATTTGCTGGGTTCTTGATGTTGATGATAAGTAATAATAATATGCATTTTGAAACAAGTAGATTTGAACATGGAGGGCTGCTCTATTTGTACACAGCTCACTTTGATACACATTTCTCTGTTGTTGAATACATATGTTATGAATGAACACGGCCACCACGACGCGACGGCCGGATTGAAAGATGAGATGATGATGTGATGATGAAGATGATGATATTGAACGCATGAACAACAAAGTTGTTTGATACATTATACATGCACCTAGTATGTAAGTAATTACTACAAAAAAAAACTACTTACGCGTAATGTAATATGCGTGCGTGGTAAATGTGCATACAGAGCGGAGTAGTGTCAGTGCAATACAATACCAGAATTCAGAGTCACCCTAACATCTAAATGTACATTGAATATGAGTTATAAGAATATTTTAAGATTATGGAATGTAATGTAACCAAATTTATATGTATAGTTTATACAATACTTACGTAATCCTGTGACTGTGAATGACTGGATATGGGTTAAAGGATGAAGCAGCGTAAATTATAGGAGGTGGGTGAGGAGTAAAAGGTGCAAAAACTGTGGCATTATTGCATTATTGTAGGCAACATTTAATTTAAAATTGCAATGGCTAATTAGCTAGAAGTTCAATGAGTGCAGGAACCAGAGGACAATGTTTTGGAAAATGTTATAGGGTTATGGACATGAAACTCATTTATTTCATTGACTCTTTGGATTTAGGTATTATTTTGTTCAACATAAGAAGAAAAGATTCTGCCATGGTTCACTACAAATCAAGTTTGTATAAAAGATCTTGATGTTTGCAAATATGTACTAGATTTGGTAAAAATGTTTCTGCGAATAGTGTTTTATGGCATTCATGATCCTGGAAACTTGTTCAGTCGTTAATGTGGGGGACAACCGATTGGCTTCTTGTAGTTCTTTTTTATAATTTTTCGGATGTATTCCACCAAGTCGCAGCATAAGCCAAGTCTGCGCCATTCATCTTCAAAGTCTTGAGGTGAGCCAAATCCTGCCACATAGCCATTTAGCCGAGTAGCTATTTTGGATCTTTTCAAGGGTAGCCCAACTTTGATGTCCATCATGTTCAGGATGTATGGATACTTCTGGAGGAAATATTTCTGGTGATAGCTGAAATTAACAAAGAAACAGACTCTTTAGTCGAGGTAGGAGTAGGTAATTCGAGCAACTGTACAAGGGTTAAAGTATGTATTAGGTTGATGTTTATAGACTGGTCATTACTCTTCGGCCTCGTAGAATTCTTTGGCAGCATAGATTTGCGTTTTCAGAGGACGACTTCGAATAGAAACTTGCTTACGCAGAGAGGCTTCAGCTAGAGCTCGTTGTTGAGGGTTGTGGTAGTAAATTATTGACATATACTGCAACACAAAAATTCACATGAGAGGCAAGCATATGTATTCATGAGTGGTATATGAAAAAGTACACAATTATGCTAATAAGCTCACCTGACGGGAACAGGAAGCTGTCGGGTCATGATATTTCCAGAAAACATCAAGCAGCTTTTCGTACTTTGTCTTCAATGGATCATATTCTACATCAACCGTCTCTGTGTAGTCAAATCTTAAATGGGAAACAAGAAAAGGAGACAAAGTTATGAGACGTTACGTTACGGAAGCATGAAATAGACAAAGTTCTACTCAAGATCAACAAACATACATGTTCTTGTAAGTCGGGTTAGGCATAGTTCCCAAGCCGGCATAACCAACCCTTGTCCTATAAACGCCGGGCTGAACACCGAAAACAGCCTCTGGAGCCCAAAAGCAAGCCATGGAGAATGTTGCTCGTTCACAGCGATGATCGGGTTCGTAGTAAAGTCCATCACAGCATATATCCCTGAAAAGCCTGACCCATTCTGCTGACTATCTTGGCAAGCAAGTGTATCAAAGTTTATCAGAGGGAGAGAGAGTGAATTGAATGGAGTAAGTTTCAAATGCACACGATGCAAAACAATATGACATAAATCTCAAACGGTAAAATTATGCAGGTGGAGTAGTGAGTAGTGTAGTGAAGTTTCTTACAGAAAACCTTGTAACATGCTTTAAGAATGAATTTATTTCAAATCCAAATCGATAGCAACCAACAGTTGCTTTTCCGACAAACAAATAAAGTTATACAGAGTTTGCCAAACCCACTTCATCTTAAAGCGTAAGCTGCGGTATTATGCCAGCGCATACTGATACAAAACAATTCATTGGTACACACAATAATTGCTAATTGCTTATTCGATTCCATAAATGACGATTTAAAAAAATCAGAATCACATGTCCATCGAATTATATACAGTTCATAAACGAAAGTTTAGATATTTCCGACAAATAAAGTTATACAGAGATGGCCAAACCCACTTCATCTTAAAGCGTAAGCTGCGGTATTATGCCAGCGCATACTGATACAAAACAATTCATTGGTACACACAATAATTGCTTATTCCATTCCATAAATGACGATTTAAAAAAATCAGAATCACATGTCCATCGAATTATATACAGTTCATAAACGAAAGTTTAGATTAAGATAAACGAGTTACACTATTACATTACATACATAAACCAAAGTATACCAAAATGGGGATATTATGATCGATACAAATCGAAATAGAAAATCAGTCAATGCATTGACTGCGTTTTATCAACCAAATCTTTACAATATGGCCCCGTAAAAGCCAGCATTTCATTTAGTTCTTTATCCTCAAAAATTGGCAAGACAGAGTACAAGTAGCTGCTACAGTATCGAGAATAAACTTTCTGGAGTCCCATTAAAGTTTCATATTGAATCCTGCAATTTCTTCTTTCCAGCACCAGGAGAGATTCTGTGTCCTCCAGAACTCCTTTCATTAGAATAGCATTTTCGCGTTCAACGCTTCCTAGAGGTTCGTCTAAGAGGACATCCAATGCAGCCTTCTGTATTTTCATTACGTCCCAAAATTCATTTGGCCACAGAAGACTATCTTCAATAGGCACCTTGTCTTGCTGAAACAGCCATAACAATTCACGTACCTTTGCAACCCCGTGGAGTAATTGGTAGTGAAATAAGAGCTTAGCTAGAAGCACAAAAACATAAAAATTAAGCAACGATTACGTTAAAATCATAAGTATACATAGGTATGCAGGTTGAGCTTGGGGTGGATGTCAATTCAAATTATTCTACATTACCATTTTGAATGGAGTTCCAAGGATAAATTGCCTTGTAGATATTGGCCAATTTTTCGGTTAAGGCTTTAGCCTTGTCAAGCAAACTGCAACCGATGACATGTAAAGCTGTATTCTGACATATACCCCAACAAAGATCAACTGCCAGTGTGGTTGCTTTCATAATTAGATAATGGTTGCGATGCAATTTGATCCCTTCATTGGATTTAATTAGAGTCAGCAACCCCTGGAGAGAGTTAGTGTTGTCGACAATGTCTTTGTGGAGTTGGTTTACATCTCTGGTAATATCCGTTCCTACCACACTGTTGCAACAGTTCCCATTGAAGCACCGCCACATTCCACAATACTCGCTAGGATCCTCAGGGAGTAAATAGCCTTGATCAAAATCATCACACGCGGGGCACTTTACTCCAGAGAAAAACGAACCAAGTTCCGTTGGATCTAGACACCGTCGGCATTTGCATTTGAAAACGAACCTACAGTTTTCATATCTCTTTGAGAACGTTGCTCCAAATTCTGATATTCCACTGAAACTTGCCGTCAAGTATTGGCCCTCATGAATAACCATTGATGTTTTTAGCCGGAGCGAGCATTTTTCCAAAATAGGAGAGTGACGTAATGACCAACTGCAATTAGCACTGCATTCTTCAGCGATGAAGACCTTAGCTGGGAAAACGTATTTCGCACTGTGTGAAAAGGCAATCAGTGCTAATTTTAACATTAAATTCACAACTGTCATAACATGGAACAGAGGAACATGTTAAGATAAAAGTTAAGAGCTAACCTCACAAATGAAAACTGCTTATCCCACAATGATGCCGACCGCTCTGGTAACCAAATACTGCAGTGATCAATTACTTTCAGAAAGCTCATAATTTGCTGAAAGGTTACCCCCATAGTATCTCCTATACGACATTGAAAAATCAGAAATCTTGTAACTTTCTCATCAGCTTCCAAACAATGACGAGGTCTGCTAAGCTTTTCTACAACGGGTTCCATAGCCGCCAGTTGCTCCCAATCACTCGGTTTCTTCTCCTTGAGAAGAAAGCATCGAAGTGCTAACACTTGATCTCCGTTGTACAACGATGGATTATTAGGTGGAAGGACTTTTTGCTCTGTAAAGATTTTGCATTCGTACAGGGAATGGCAAGAGTCCTGAAAATTATGTTAAGAGTAAATAATCATTTCGCTTCATTTCTATTTTAAAATCAATTAGATGAGGTGAGATCAATTAGATTAGATTTGCTGCATAATATCCCACGTCTATCTTACCATCTCACACTTCTCCGAGCATACTGGCCATTTACATTTGGTGCAACGGTGACCTTGACTCAACTGGTACCACCTAGGGAAATGGAATGGATAAAGATTTGTAAAAATCGATTAAACAATTTTAGCTTTTTATACTTGTTTCAACAATCATTGTAGTTAGGTAATAGTTTTTAATGCATAAATATACCGATTGCAGCCTAAGCATAAAATAGAATCAGGGGGTACTGGCAATCCCTTATTATGTGCTACATGCATAATGGGCTGTAGATGAAGAACGGTATACCTTCGGATTCAAGTACCGGGCTGCCTTATACATTCCCAAATAGGGATCAAAATCCGACCCCCTCTCTTCCAAAGGCAGCGACAAATTCCTCAACGCAATATCCTTTTGGATAGTAATAAGAGGTCTGCAAAAGTTTTGATGGTCTGGCCAATGAGCGATTTGATGTTCGCGACTGCAATATGCAACATTGTAGCACCCTTGGCACGCTCTGGCGTCGATTTTGAAGCACACTGCACATATGAGGTTGGTACTGCACGATTTCAAAAGGCGACGCACCCCTTCCTCTTTTGGTTTTCGGTGGTGGTGGTGGTGGTGGTGATGATGATGATGCTTAAGTTTCTTCGCACCTCCACCTCCTAGCGCTTCCTTTTTGCCACGACTCAAATGCTCTGCTGTTTCCATTTTAAGTAGTTGATAAAATTGGAACCCCAAATAACCAAGAGATTTGCATACAGGGAGGACGCCACTGACGCCAGTATTTCTGGCTTAGTTTGTCGACGTCAGGAGTTTAAAAAAAAAAACTCCAAACCTGGAACTCTGAATTCTCTTACGGACTATATATTTTTTTATTTGCAGGTAAAATGACACAACAAGACGCTATCCAAGACAGTTTGCTACGTTTATAACGTTCGCGCGTAAAATGTTTGTTTACAATGAGTTTCGAAATCCGGACGTCAGTTTCTGCTCTGCTTTTTGAAGTGAAAAATAAAGACGGGGCATTTTCATGCTAACAATTTTCGGGATGCAGTTTGAGCTCGGAATAAAATCCAAAAATCCTTTTTGACGTCTGTGCGTGTAACAAATAAAAAAAAAACTCCAAACCTGGAACTCTGAATTCTCTTACGGACTATATTTTTTTATTTGCAGGTAAAATGACACAATAAGTCGCGATAGAAGACAGTTTGCTACGTTTATAATTATAACGTTCGCGCGTAAAACGTTTGTTTACAATGGGTTTCGAAATCCGGACGTCAGTTTCTGCTCTGCTTTTTGAAGTTAAAAATAAAGACGGGGCATTTTCGGCATTTTCATGCTAACAATTTTCGGGATGCAGTTTGAGCTCGGAATAAAATCCAAAAATCCTTTTTGACGTCTGTGCGTGTAACAAATAACTTCAATTATGGTTCCTGGATACAGCACAAAAACCTCGATATTTCAAGTTCTCTAGAATCTCGATGCAAATATGGGATTTTGAGTGCAGAGGAAAGATATTTTGTGCTTATCTGATGATGATAAAACCTCTAAAGTAAAGTAGCATACATCTGCATATTTTTGTGACCTTCCAGGATTGTCATTTGAGAGTCAAATGAGATGCTTTTTAAAATGCAAAATAGTCAAAGAATCAAAGAATTAATTTAGGTATACACATATAAGCATAAGCATAGGAAATAGGATAGGGGAGACAGTATGCAAAAATGCAAAAAAGTAAAAATAAAAATAGCTAAAACACGGAAAACAGTCCTTTACACTTTGGAACATTTGAAGTCGTTTCCTATTCATTGATACACTAGTTTTTCATTGGGAATGGATTAATATGGACCTCATTCATAAACGCTGCGCTGGGGGTTTGAGTTTAACGTCCGAACGAACCGAGCCAGGCTGTTGTAAAATTTTATCAATGAATTCGTCTCTATTGCATATTGCTCGCACATTCTTTTAGCAAATTGAATAGCCTTCCGCAAAAAACACAAAAATACAGGTATATTTTGTTCATCATGATG
>JAANSN010000649.1:0-50461 GCA_036850665.1 Dicranocentrus wangi
TATTTCGCACGCACAAAACAATCACAGGTGTTTTGTTTGTCTAGCCAGAATCCAGAATTGTTTCCAAATTATCCATGAAAGGACATCTGACATCACTAAAAATTGTTGATTGTGTAGGAAGCGTTGGAAGTGGATAGTTGATCTACACACGTATTTTAAAGAAAGGCCCGACGGTAAGTGGAGGTATTTTTTTGCTGCTTTAGCAATTTGAAGAATACACATATTATGGGAGTTTGAAGTTGATGATGGATGACACAGTGATTACATTTATACATATATCAGGTAGGATTGAATCTATGAATATGTGTGCAAGTCAAAAGCCAGGATTACTAATTAACGAGGAGAAAAAATCCTTCTTCGTTTATCCTTACTTTAATTATAAAATTGACTTATTAGATCGGTAGGTGGTAATTAGAATATTTATTGAATAATATGGCAATTGCAAATAGCGCATTTAAAAAATCTGTCTGTACGCTCGGAATATACCAAACTGACAATGAGATGGTGGACGGACAGACGCGGATGGCGTGAAACAAAATGGTTTGTTTTAACTATGATGTCTTAAATACTGACAGAGATTTTTTTAAAAAAGGTCATCAATGAATTTGCAATTGCAAATTCCATTCAGCGTTACCTTCATTGAGCTTATTAATTTAGTAGTGATCAGTGATCAAGTGACGTGACAAGTATTCACATTCACATCTTGTAGTATTAATAGTTGT
Source organism: Dicranocentrus wangi (assembly GCA_036850665.1). NCBI lineage: Eukaryota > Metazoa > Arthropoda > Collembola > Entomobryomorpha > Entomobryidae > Dicranocentrus > Dicranocentrus wangi. The sequence continues at coordinate 723 of JAANSN010000649.1, forward strand.
ATTGTGGATTGTGAATCGCAAATTCGCAAAAAAGTGATGAAAACAGGAAAGACAGATTATCAAAGCGATCTTACATTATTAGGTACCAGTAATTAAACAAGAATAGCATATTACATATAGCACGATGGTATCTAAAAAGTTGCAGGAATTTGTATGTATATAGGTAGGTATGCAAAAATAAGAATCTCTCCCAAAATAAGTCTGTGTAGTAAATAATTTATTTAAGCTTAAGCTTGAAATAAACTCGAGTTATAACTAAGCGAGTACTAAATACTAATCAAAATCAAGTTGAATTTAATGTTTGCTTTATCATAATTACAGGTGACAGGCTCTAGCTTTGACGAAGGAGGTAAAACACAGGTGGATAGATGTCATAGAAGGAATGATTATGGAGTACACAAACTAAATACATCACAATAAGGCACTCCGTCCGTACATAAATATAACAAAAATGTAACAATTGAATCAGTCGGATTATTTTGAAGGCACGTTATTTTCAATGCGATGACGCAAAATGGATTTAGGAAATTCCCTGGTAAGTTAAGAAACAGGGAAGGATATGAAGAATAATCGGGAATATTTGGATTATCTAATTAACATTTAAACTTGATTTTGTTTTGATATTTTGGTATATATTTATATTAAGGGTTCCAATACGGAAAAGATTCAGCCAGAATCAAAGCGGCCGAGGATGGAATCTTCTGTTCATCCACTTTTGATGGATCATGTATGCTAATTTTTGTATCTGGGAACATGACAGTTTAATTTTCTTTCTTACTAATACTGTAGTATGATAATTTACTTATAGCATGTTTGAAATGTTTAGGTGATCGAGGCCGTTTTTGATTACGCTATCTCAGAAGAACGCTATTTTTGTAAAGTTGTACGTCAATTTCGTCAAGTTTGTAAACTTTGGTGTAAGATTGCCACCAAGAAATTTCGTGATCAGCACGGACGAATAGATTTTGAAAATGATTTTGATAGGAATACTGCGCGTTTCATTGAAGTCATGCAAAATTGTGATGACATGCCTTTCAAAAGTTTTAAATTTACTGGTGGCTTTGTGCTTTACGAACCGTATCTCGGTGACTTCTCATACGATAGGGTGTTCGAAAAATTACTTTCAGTATGCGGTCCCGCTATCCAAGAGTTGGAATTTTCAACGCATAATCCATCTGACTTAAAGTTTCCAAAATTATTGAAAGGAGTCAAATTCGAAAACCTTCGCGTGCTTTCCTTCAAAATGTGTGTTTATTTTGACCGACTTCAGACCGAAATGCCGAGTTTACTGGAGGTGTTTTTTAGAGCCTCGCCAATTTTGGAGAAGCTGGAATTGACTATTACTACTCCTGACGGAGAAACAACCGATGATCAGCTAGAATTAATTGTAACATTTGGAGATCTGATTGCATCTAAACTACCTACAACATGTAGACATCTTAAACTAAATATGCCAATCACCAATACCCAGCTTGAGCGTTTTAGATTTCAACACGTTTTCCTGGAAAGTCTGAATGTTGATTTTAGAAATTCTCCTGTATCAACCGCGTCCCTCGTTAAGTTTCTTGAAAGCCAGCAACACACGCTTCGCGATTTACAATTAATCGAATGTCCGGTGCGGATTATGAAAGAATCTCTTTTCTTTCCTTGTTTGTTACGCTTACGAATAGAGGGTAGGGCAATACTACCCTGTTTTCTGTTTAAGAAAGTATTCCCCGTTCTTGAAATATTCGAAGTTGTCTTTTATTGGATATATCAAGAAGAGAAGTGGCTTAGCAATGTTTTTGGAGAAAATACGTACTCCGATTCAATAAAACAACTAAAAATCTGCTGTTGGGTAACCGATTCAGATGCACAAATATTTCAAAGGGTTTCTAAAAATTTTCCAAGGTTAAAAAAGCTCCAATTGAATGTCGATTCGTTTGCCGTATTAAAGGAGATATTTAAAATCATGAGAACAATTGAAGAACTAGAAATGAGTTTAGGGCTAGAGTTTTGGAGGAAGAGTGGTTGTGAAGTTGATTCCGTGTTCACGGGTTTGCCTTCAGAATACATCGGCACCACTGCTCGCAACTTATTTAGTTGTACTGATATTCCTTCATCACTCCATGAGCCGTCATTACGAAACATGCAAAGTAAGTCTTCTAGATTTTTCATATCTTTCCTATAGAATGGTTTATGTAAGCCGCTTTGTATTCTTTGTATTTTTAGAACTCAAGTATCTAAAAATCATGGCCTTTCAAGCTGATGAAGTCAAACTTACCGATGTCACAGTCTATTATGGCTTTTTAAAAATGCATAGTTTACGGCAGCTAACATTGGACGTGTTTCCGGTAAGTCACAAAGTTGCTAAAAATGTCAAGATTCAATTTATGACGTTTCTGAACTATTAACGTATTAAATCAATATTCATGTGCTTAGTCATTGACTATCCACATCATATAGTAGATATATATTCCTTTTCATTGCTTTCATAATACGGTTTAATAACTTTTCAGATATCCGAGAATGGAATACAGTCACTGAAGAAATCTCTTAGTCTTACAATTCTTCCCGACAGACGGCATCGGGCGTTCTTTGGATAATGGCAATTTCAAGATTTCAACATATGTAATAATTTGACAGTGCAGTTATTGTATGGTGCGTTGATTGGATAGCTTAATAATGTGGGGAATGTTCTCATACGGTAGCTATTCTATTATATACTAAATCTGCCTGCATACTGGATGTGGTCGCACAAGGAGAACAAATATTTGATGTTTGTAATTTTCGAAACGTGTAAGCTGATGACATTTTAAGAGTTCAATGAACTAAATACTGATGGTTTTCTATTGATTCCTTATGACTCATAGAGAATGATTTTTATTTACCTGAATAAATTAACAGAATCATGTTTTAGTATGTAGCGTTTAGTACACAAGCCAGTGATAGTAAATAGGGTAGGGTAATACCTAAATAGTTTTGTTCGTTCAATTGTGTAACAATTAACAACTTTAACCGGTGGCTGAGCTGAATATGTACTTATAACGTTCTAGCCTTAATTTAACTCGCACGATTGAAACTAACCGTCCAATGACGTTTGTATTTTGTGATTTAAAGAAAGTACATAGGTAATACTATATTCTTTGAATCAATAATTGTCGATGTAACTTTGAAGTGCTAATTTGATCGATAGTCATATTGAATTGAAGTCGTATATAATCATTACATAAACATTTTACAGTTTTTTCAATTTCAAGCTATAATTTGTTTTTGTATATAAAAATAAAAATGCAGAATGAGGAAGTGGCAGATTATTATTACTCCTATTCATTCTTACTTATTGTTACACTAAATACAATAATTTAATTCGTGATTTTCAAGCTTGTATTAATTAATAACTATCTCATTTTACCGAACTAAATGTATTACTAAGACTGTTTAGCCACTATCTTTAAAACGACGTGAATTTACATGATATTAAATCAAATTATAATTGTACATAGTTGTAGTTGTAAGTAGGTATATATATATAGTTTTATTTTCTATAAAAAGCTAGACTTGAGACTTGATGTAGTGTTTAATAATAATGAGAATGAGTGAAACAAGACTATCTGCGAACCGCATGCAACGTATTTAAATACATAATAAAAAGTAACAAGAGAAGGTACGATGCTTTGACTTTTTCCTGTGTCCATGTCCTATCAAATCAAACAGAAATTGTTGAAGGAAAGATTGAGAAGGCTACAAATGCATTTATTTCAGTGACGCCGTCGCACGCAGGTGCTCGGCTCACCAGCTCATTGCTCTGTGCTTATGCTTGAGTTACGGTACGGTGCATGCGATCTGGTTGTAATAAAAGTTAATAATTTTCTTAATGAATTAGAGCAGTTAGTGTCGCAGTCGCAGTCACATCGCAAGTCGATTCTCTGAAAGATGATATGATAATGAATGTAAAATGTTGTATGTATTCTGCACTAATATTTACACAAAAACAGACATTTCTAGTTCCATATAGGATGCATTGTGCTATTGTGCATTCCATCATTTCCATCTAATTAATTTCAAGTTCCACAATACTCTTATTTGGAAATGTTCGTTACGTATTACGTATCCGTCGTGGTCGTAAAGAAGCATCATGCGCATTTAATCTTAATCTACGTACGTGCAATGACGTGCATTCAACTTACTAATGTCACTAGCATGATATAGATAATTCGCATTTCGCATCTTCGTTTCATGATGGGATGATTCATATACTCACAATAACAGAGCATCGCATGACACACCGTAATTCACCGCAATAACTGGCATTGTGGCAGTTGCGAATTGTGATTCAACCGATCTGTCTGTCTGCATTTCTGCAATAAAAGTACTTTCTTCGTAGTTTCTTAATTTCATCTTACAAAGGTGAAACTCTCCAGCACAGCACGCAATGTAGCCTCCCCAGCACAGTACTATATATAGATTATAGATTTCGCCCAGGTCCAGTCAGTAGATACAAGATACTAGATACAATATGTATATGCATTGTTAGTCAGTTTAGATTTTAGAATTAACTAGTAAACCCGTTTGTATTACATACGCTCTCCGATCTCAAGACGGGGACCCCAACTAACCTAACCTAACCCAACCGAGCATGTCTGCCGTCTCGAGATCGGTCGAAATATGCAATAATATAGTTTTCCCATTGACCGAAGAACAGCCAAATTTCACGTATGCAAAATGACTTAGCGAAAAATCCTGAAAGAATGAATGAATTTGATTTAAATGTGACAAATTATTTATACGGATTTTGAAAAAATGAATACATGCCACAGATTCGGCGAGGAAAATGATTCAAAAGTTATTTCAGTTTTCATAATTAATTTGTCATAGTCATTTACAAAGTCTGGCAAATATAACGCGGGTGCTAGGGGGGGTATATGGAGTGCTGGAGAATTAGTTGCTGATGATGATGCTCTATTTTGTTTGGAATTTATTAGGGATGCAGGAATCGAATGGATATACGCAACTGGAACATACGGATACACATATTACACATACATATTATTGTACCTATTTACAACATGTGTATATCTCTCACTCATTATTAGTAAGAAGAAAGAAAAGAACTCCATAAAATACTTACTTGCCCGTGTGTGATTTTTGGCTATTTCTTTGCAATGCAATGCAATGTAAGTTTGTAAGTACACGATATCTGTGTCTGTCTGGCTGGCCTAGTCAACTCAGCTCAAAATAGGATACTCAACCCGACCGACCGACCGGAGGAGAGAGATTTTTTGCTTATTTATTCGACCTTATACGACGAACAAATTCCGGAAGCCCGAATTCCCGACTGTCTGGTCTGATGAATCTGATGATCATACTACCGTATAACCATACCATCATCATCACTATTTACTTTGGTACTTTAAACTGAAATACCAGATCACTCACTCACGACGGTACGCTAATAGGCACATCAGATCAGTAGAGTCAGAGTCAGAGACAGAGACCATTTCCCACTTGGCTCATCATAGTCATCATTGTCATCAATATCATCATCATATTATCAATGTGCATTGGAGAATATATAGGTGATGCATTGGAGTGAATAGACATTACATTGGACACCTGATGAAAGCACTTTTTTGAGAATTAAAAAAAGCTGCGAAGAAATCCTTCAAGAGTTGCTTTCACCTATCAACTCAAAATAAATAATAATAATAAAAATGTTTTGTGCGGGGTGATTCCAGGAGGTAGTTGATTATTTACACGTGAGAATAAACGTTTCTCAGTTAATGGTAAGTTGTGTTGTCGAAGAATTGTGTGTTGAATTTATGGAATAATATATGTATGTGAAAGGTGAAATCATTTTAGAATCACGTGTTTTTTTAATACCGGACTGGGCTTCATATTTTCTGGATTTTTGCAGTGACGTCCATTTGATTATTTTGCTTGGAATTCTGCACCGTTGACATAATATTTGTCGCTAAAGCTGTGCTGTAGGTCACCTCTATCAATAGGATAGCTTCTTAGGGAATTCGGATCAACCGAGGTGATGAAGTGGAATCAGTAAAACGTATATAAAGGTCAGACTTAGGGAATCTTGTGCGGTCCGCCCTACGCTGTACCCTTTATATTGTTCTGGAAGGCATCTCTCACATGACATCTTGGTTGATTTGAATTCTACATAATAAGCACAGAATACACAGTTACCTATTCTGTGCTAGATATATAGTGACGCAAGCAAGTGGGTAAGTGTGGGACATGATCAAATTTATTTACACATGCAAACCTAAGCCAAGTGATATTTTAAACGCTTTTATTGATTATGTAATAAATAATACTTTTTTCAGAACCATACCTTGGATTGACGAACAACAGCGATATTCAAGACATGTTCCTTTCTAAGCGTTTAACCAAAGCTGACCAAAGATATGAAGACTGACAATACTCAATTTTATATATATTTATGTCCACACTGCTTATTGTAATTAGTTTTTATTTCCCCGAGGAAATATGAATTTTGAATCTTTTCTTGGCACTGGAACCTAACTGGATGAATATTGGAAACCGGTCTGCATCAATCCGTTTAATTGTTTGCGGCAGACGGAACAAATTGTCCCATAAATTACAAGTTTCTTTAAACAGCCATACCTTGCAGCTCTTCATGACGGGCAAGACCATTTAAAAATAAATGGACCATATCTTCTCCACTACTGGAGCCATAAGGCAACATCACCAAAGCGTTCGAACCTCATTGCCATCGCCCCATCATCTCTATCACAGAATCTCTCCTACGACCAATATCCTCGGAACAAACATCCCTTTCGGTAAAAGTGGTCACATAAGTGGTTATCCAACGTCTCCACAAACAGTCATAAACCCAAATCCTGACAGTGTTTCTAATTTATTTCGAATACCTGCACCACACCCGATCCCACAGGCTCAGACAGTCTGTCATTTTGGAAATTCCTCGGTAGGGGTTGTTGGAACTCCTGAATGTTTGTACCTTCAGGGAGGAATACACGCTAGAGTGGGAATTAATCAGCTACCACTACGTCAAACTAGTATTTCCGGCAATAGAAATCCTACACGGACAAAATTGGCTGTCGCTTCCAGTTGTAGTTTAACCAATACATCGGGTGTTCGTGCTGGCCCTAGCTCTGGTCCTTGTTACGCAAATCCATTGAGCGAGAAGAATTACCAACAAGATAAGAACTGTAAAAGCCATCACAGTGTTGTATCATTCAACAATCAAACTATGAATAAAAACAGATATATCAATCCACATCCACAAAGTAGCGCACAATCAACTGTAAATGGTCCTCTAATGGAGGGCGGTAATGCAGCTGCCAACGTGAAATCACTTATCCAACAGATTAGCCAAAGTCAACCACAGTCAAACTCGTCGCAACAACAAAATGCGGTCAACAATACGAGTAGCAGTGCTAACAGTAGCTCTTCGTCACCTAATACTCAGAATCAGAATCAGTCCCAACCACAGTATCGAATATTCAAACGTGGGGATTCTATTCCTGGAATAACTAGTCCTATACAGATTTCGCCACCTATAACTTCGAGCAACGAATGTAGTAACGGAAACGCTCAACTTCCATCGAACAATGGAAAAGGCAATGCTTCGAAAGGTAACTCTGCCACAGGAGGTAAACCTAAGGACACAAATGGAAATGGGATTGCGGACCAGGGTCAACAAGCAACTAATAATGAATCTACCAGCAGTACCGATAAAGAAAATAGTACTATGGCAAGTGTTCGGGATGTGTCGTCCATTAACTCGGGGGTCAGTCATGAACTAGGATTATATGCATTATGAAATTTGGAATTAATGGACCATAAACCCGAATTGCTAATTTTTGTGGTTTTCAGAGTATTTTATCAGGATCTAACGGGGTACGTACACCATTAAGCCAAATTGGAGAGATCGCAAGATTTCACAGTGTTGCTGTTGAGTATAGGTTGGTAAAGGAAACTGGTCCTCCTCATGCTCCCACATTCACTGTTCTTCTACGGTTAGGAAACGAAGAGTTCACAGGTGAAGGCTCCAGTATTAAGAAAGCCCAGCATGCAGCAGCTGTTGAAGCTTTGGAGAATACCCCTCTGCTTAAACCTCCTCCAAGAACAAAACCAAAGAAACCGTTTACACCTGGAGGAAATAAGCGACCCAACTGGGCCCTGGTGCAACTAACGGGTTTAGCCCAAGAGCTCCAATTACAGCTGCAATTTGTTCAGCAACCAGTTCCAATTGTAGACCCTTTCCGTCGCGTTGACCCCCCGTCAGTCGTATCTGTTCATGTTGGAGATAAAATCTTCACGGGAGAAGGGTCTAATTTCAACGCTGCTAAAAATATGGCAGTAATGGTGGCTTTAAAAGCGATGATGAAGGTGAAACAAGAAATGGATTTGGCAAAACTGGCACTTGCTGGAACTGACGAACAAAGTTTGGATATGGAAAATAAAAGCCCTATCTCGATTGTGCATGAAATGGCCATGAAACGGGGTCTAACCGTTGTTTTTGAAATAATTCAGGAGACTGGACCACCACACATGAAGGTTTTCACTGTAAAGTGCAAAGTCGGTGAAGAGCTAGAAACAGAAGGTCAGGGTCCGACAAAACAAGCTGCCAAAAAATCATCTAGCGAATTGATGATTGCGAAATTAAAGGAGATTCCTATTACTTTACCTGCAACAAGTCAAGGAGTTAATTTAAAAGCCATGCAAAGAGGTCTGTTTAGGCAAAAAGCAGCTAAAAAGAAAACGTCCACGCCAGTTGTTAAAGATTTGGAAAAACAGACTGTCTCTCCGATATCTAGGCTAATTCAAATTGCACACATCAAAAAGTTTAAAGAGCCCGAGTTCATTTTGATTTCAACTGGCACCGAAAGCAACGTGGAAAACTTCCTAAAACAAATCACAGAGAGGGACCGGCGAATGCTCAGAAAGAAAAAACCTGTGTTTACAATTGAAGTCACTGCTGGACCTCATACCTGTAGAGGAACGGGTCCTAACAAAAAAGCAGCTAAGAAAGCGGCTGCTGAAGCTGCAATTATTGCACTGGGATATGGACCTACTGAGACAACTGAGGAAGGGTCAGAAGAACTGACATCCCCAGGAGCAGTGTCCCCTAGCCAAGCCGCTGCAACCTCTTCGGCAAGCGTTAAAAATTCTCAATCATCTGTCAAAGCAACTCCGAGCGATGGGAAAGCATGTGGCAGTGGAAATGCTGTTAAGCTCACCGGTGCCCGTCAAATTGCACCCGGAATCATTGTCCTGAAATCCGAAAACACTGCTAGTTCGGCGGGTGGTGCCTCTGTAACGGCTATGGCACAAGAGGTGAAGAAGATGAACACAGTGCCAATTTCTCAATCTACTTCGAACCGTGAAGGTATTGAAAAATTGGCGTATTTATCAAGATTATTGGAGATTACAGTGTCGTATTCAGATTTCCCAAAGAAGAATGAGTATCTGAGCGTTGTAAGCTTAACCACTAATCCGCCTCATGTGGCGCACGGTTGTGGCACAACTTTGGACGAGGCTCAGAATGCTGTAAGTAAATTGTGTTGCTAATATTGTTTTTGTTTTAGAAGCATATTTATATATCTAAAAATGCTATTTGCCTTGATTTTTCAGGCAGCTCTGAAGATCTTGGAAGAATTATCTACAATGGGATTGGACAGCGTTACTGCTGCTGCTGAAAAATCTAGTGAATAAAACCAAACTATCTCGAGCTGTGCTACCATCAAAATATAAAATTGTATTACCTAATTTAAATCAGATAAGACTTTACAGAATCGGATGAAACATTCAGTGGTGCAGCAGCGGAAAGATAGGGAGTCACTGGCTACACAATTTAAAACAGAAACTGTAACGTAAATGTAGCCATTTTCGTATTGTAGTTTGGCCATGTGTATATATATATAAAAATTGAAGGAAAGAGGACTACTTTTAAGCTGGCTTTAGCCTGGAAGTATGTATTCTGTTCCTATATTCCTGGGAGAATTACTATTTCGTTGTAACATCCTAGAAGATCTGGAGATGTAGTTAGGCAGTTACGTGCATCGTACGTGCACAGATATAGTACTTGCTTTAAAAGTTGAAAAATCAAACTTATGATTGATGTTTTAAATGTATGTGTATCATAAAAGTATATGGAAAATGTAGGACCGCACAGATTTCGGACAGGAGTATCTGGCCATTGGCTTCGGTTCAGTCGGGGTTTGCTATATACTCAGACATAAGAACAACCCATTTGTGTCACCAAGTGTAAGTCAGTGCACAGTGGTACATGTATGCGACGGTGGTGAGCCAATGATCCAGCCAGATATCAGTAGAAGTCGAGAAATCTTATATATATATCAACAAAACATAATATGTATACATTTAAAATTCTTTTGTCCACCCTATATGTGTGTATGTACCTTATGCAAATCCGTGAATGTTAAAAACAAACGGTGAACCCTGGTTGGTTACCTTATTGTGGGACGCTTGTCTTAATTAATGATTCATTTAGCAAGTGATAACGGCAATTTTTAAATTAAATGAATATTCATCTCGTTCGTTTGAATCAAATGTGTTATTTAGTCCGGTTGTTTAAAATTCGAAGTATTTCTATTGAATGTAATGTTTGTTTAGTGAATTCAACAGAGATATGCTTGAATATGTCGTGCTTTACTTACAATTATTCAAAAACTGACTTCAAGTGTGGTACATGTTTCTTAGAACGAAGTTTCTTAGATATATGCAATGCTTTGTCAAATAACAAACTAACTGTTTGATTATAGTAAAATATTCTTGATGTGTATAATTAACAGTACTTAGGAGAAAAGTAGGTCACGGATAATTTGATTGCGAACTAATATCGTATTCCTAAATTCATAATGATAATTCATAATTACAGTATGCTATTGAGTACCACATGCACTAAATAGAGCACGGATTGCACACCTTGATTACATGCATGGGTTGGGTCGTTAGGTAGACCAAAGAGAGTTTGTGAGGTTGGTAATCGGAAGCAGAGGCTGCACTAACCGTGTCGTTCCAAGTGGACACTCTAACAAACCATTTCTCCCACAAATCCGTAATTCCCAGACGCCACCCGCCACGCGCACCTAATCGTATCATGAAATATCTCTAATAAAACGATCTACCTACATACCTGACGCCGACGCCGCATAATAGGGGAGGCTAGGTAGCCATTGGCGACTCAACCTTTACTTTCTCAAATGAATAGGAGCAGATTGATTGCGAATCGTTTTCTTTAAAAAAAAATACCTGACAGCACATCACAAGACTTTGCCAACTTTATCACGCATTATCTACCACGGATCTCTTTAAATAGAAGAGTGCCTAAATAGTGTAGCATTAGTTTCAGTAGTCCAATCCAACCCTGTCAACATGTCATTTGATGGTGCTGGCGGTAGAACGTCGAAGGATGGTGGTATCGCTCGAATGTCGAACGATGGAGGTGGAGGTAGAAAATCAAACAGCAGTGGGGTCGGAAGAACGTCTAATGCTGGTGGCATTAGGACATCGAAATCGAATGATGCTGGTGGTCCTAGAATGTCGAATGATCCCAGTGGGGCTAGAATGTCGAATGATCCCAGTGGTGCTAGAATGTCAAATGATGTGGGTGAGGCTAGAATTTCAGTTGATGGAGCAGGTGCCAGAATGTCGATGGGTGGCGGTAGTGCAAGAATGTCAACAGGGGAGGGTGTTGAAGGAGGTCCTCGTCGGTCTTCGAACATCAGCAACGAGGATATTCCTTTCTTAGGTGCCCATCATATCTTCAAAAGCTACTTTTTACTTTTTAAAATCGTAGACATCATAACATTACCGGTTTTGCTCCGTACAAACTTTTAACAGAAATTGATGAAAATCCAGTCCTCGAAGAAGAAGAAGTTGAATTGGACGGAAGAGGATTCGTGGATGATGAAGTCAATGATGGCATTGAGTGTACCTGCGACCCTTGCGAATGTGACCCGCCAGAGGGTACGGGTACACAATACACACTAACACACTACACTCACAACAGTAGAAGAATGTGAAATGAAAAGCTTGACTTGACATTTACCTCTGTTATAATATGTATAGAAACAACAAAAATTTGATTTTACCTTTGTTGATTTTTAAGATGAGACAGCGCAAGAGGCTGACGAACAACCTGTTGAGGTTAATGCTGATGAAGGTGCGGAGACTTTTCAATTAGACGAGTTCATGAGAGCAAAAGCATACTTTCTACAAACAAGTAATAAGTCGGGTTTGAATTTGTAAGTTGCATGAATAACGTTTCATAGTTAGTTAGTCTGTTTTCGTTTCAGTGGTTTTCAGTCAGACACCACTTGCAGTTCTGTGGTCTCCTCAAAAAAGTACTTATATCCTATAATATATCATTTTGATGTATATATCATGTGTTGGATAACAGGTATGACCATTTGAGCGAAGTCATAAGAAAGTTTCTCGATGAGCGTGCTCCAAACAATCCCGTCGACTATCTGGAAGAGGTTAGCATGAATATTAAGCGGTATCGGTTTGGAATGGCAAAAAGGGATCCTCTTCAAGATGCATTTCACATTAGTGACTCAATTTTAGCAGATTCTAAGCGCATTATGGCGTATTGGAAGGTACAGTTTTTGCTTATAAATATGCTTCCAGATTCATGTTAAGAATTCGGTATGCTTTCCATCCACAAATAAAGATGCTTTTGACTCTATAACTTTATACTTGAGAATCTGGCAAAATCCGGGCTCATTCTCCCATTTGCCGTGTAATGTTAATTGATGAGCCATGATTTTACAAGATTCTTGCGGTATAAAGTGGGCACTAACCAGCCTACAAACGAAAGGCTAACCGAGAGAATATAAACCATTCAAAACCATTTTGAATTTCCTTATATTTTGAAGGCGTTTGCAAAATGCGCAGAGGATAAAAAGGAAATTGAAGGCGAGGGTATATACATGGGAGGTAGCTTCCAAAACTTGCTTCGACTCCAGTACTATTTGGAACAAGTAAATATTGGCCTTCCCCGTGATGAAATGTTTCGCGTAGCTCTCGGTATCAAGGAGTTGTCCGCAACAAGACCTCAAATTGGTCGTCTGAGATTTTGGGGAAAGATATTCGGAATTTTTAAAAATTACTACGTAATCGAGGCTGAACTCAAATTTGGTGGAACCGACCAAACCATTGATTTATGGACTCCAACTGATGAGGCTGCGGAGAAAGGTGAACAAGGCGATAATCAAGGAAATCTTGCAAACGTGGAAAACATACTAGATGCTGTACAAACGTTCAGTCGTGCTAAAGACGTTGTTCTAAACCACGACTTTTTAACGGCTTACTCCAAAACGTAGGTTCACATTTATCACATTAGTTTAAAAATGAACAGCACAATTTCGAAATACTGTAATTTTTCGTTCCTTTGCATATAGTTCTGGATTGTCCCCAGAAAAACAAGCTGAGCTTCTTCCAAAACCAACAACGTTTTATATGCCAGGACCAGGAGAATGGTCAGGGGAAGGAGACCAAGACATGATCGAGTTTGAAGACCCAGACGCTCGAGCTGACGCTATGAAGTGGGAAGGTTACCAGCAAGAGCTGATGGAAAGCTTTCCTCAAACGGGCGACAGTGAAACTATTCAAGTTCCAATGGAGTCGGATGGTAGTGGAGTAAACCGGAGAGCATTTTATGTTTGCAACGAGTTGGGTTCGGACTGGATTCTTCTTCCACCTGTTACGCCTCAGCAAATCAACGCATCTCGCAATATCCGGTGGTTTCTCACCGGAAATCTGAACACTAAAGTAAGAACTCTGCCCAATTTTCCGGGAAAAGAGGGTCACTACCTGAAAGCTTTACTTGTACGAATTACTGCGGGAGGTATGGCGTCTCCAAAAGGATATTTTAGACCAACTGGACCGCAAGGCGAAATTCCTGGGGAGGAGGATGATGACGAATTGGAGCCAGAGGACGAAGAACCACCCCGTAAGAGTTTTCATAAAGTATTTTAACAATCGCACAATTATAAGGTTTACTATTTTACCACCGAAATTGTAGGTGCTGGAAATGATAATGTCCAAGCTGTGAAAAAGTATAGGGCATCGATGAAAGCTTTAACAAATCCTAACCTGGCATTTTGGGTACATCACACCGCATACATTCTACCTCAAGGAAGAACAATATGGTGGAATCCCGCAATTCCCAAACCAAAGAAGCGTCCCGTTTCAGAAGATGGATCGGAAGTAGAAGACGATGAAGATGACGAGGATGAGGACGACGAAGAAAATGCTGACTTACCTGGAAGAGAGGCTGGTCCTCCGTTGTTTTATCCTATATCTAGTGACAAAGCATCTGATGGAAGAGCACCATGGAGTCTAACAACTTCCTCATCAGTTTTTCCAGAGTTTCAAGTAGTATCTGTTAGATCTAATACTTGGACGGGATCGAATGTCATTTGTACCGTCAAGTAAATGATACACCTGTATCATTAAATTCAGACTTATTTTCAAATGTGATTCATGAATGCGTGCAATCAAATGAAATACATTTATTCTGAACAAAAGGGGGAAAGTGAGCAACATCTACTTAGGCGATGGACTAAAATTCTTTCCGAGAACGTTTGCACCTCCGATGCCAGGCCCAGCTGCCAAGGAATTCAGAGCCGGACCTGAACTCGAAGAAACTCCTGATCCCACCGTGGAAGAGGAACAAACCTGGCTTGACAAGTTGGCTTTGAATGCTATAGCCGATGTGGAAGCTAAATTCGTTGATAACGAGGAAGAAATAACAGGTGAAGAGGAGGAAGAAGATGAAGAAGATGAGTACTAATTTAGCTGCGGAATCTGTGGGGTTCTGCGTGCAAGACTGAATGTTTCACAAGTAAAATTATTACTCTCGGGAAAAACAACTATGCCAATAATTTACTTAAATAACATGTGACTTAAAACATAAATCTCGCATCCAACACTAACCTAGTATAATGTAATAAAAACTGGTATTGAGAACTTTTAATTTCAAAAACGCTCAGTTTTCGTCTGCGAAAAATCATTTGAAAAAAACGAAAATAAAACTTATTTGCGGATGCTTGAGGTAGTAAGTAGATATGTAGTTCCTTCCTGTGTTTATGTCACTGTAGTTGTAGATTTTACTGCGTTAGTAGATTTACTACTCTGACTCTCACTCGGCTTTATTGCCCTTGGCTGACCTTCAGGTTCAGATAGGTCTTGCTCTTGCTCAAACCCGGGTTGTGTCCCCTCATCTATTTTCGCCTGGTTCAGTATTCGTTGCTTATGTATACGTCTGCGAAGCATAAATGAAAACTTTGGCTCTATAAACCGTGAATTAACATAGCATTTTGGCTAACTCTGGCTCTAGTTTTGAGTCACTTACTTTGCTAAAAATTCAATCAAGTACAGCATCGGTCCTAGAACAATGCATATGGCCCCAACTGAAATATAGGAATTGAAAAAGAAAAAGTCCACGGGAAGATCCATGCCGAACTGTGTTGCAGCTGCGATTACCACATACTTTCTCCCACCGTATGACACCGCGTCGAAGCCTAGAGGGGCACGTCATTACATGAAGTACAAGTATATATTAAATTAAACCCAAAAAACTAAATACCTATAAAAAGTTTTCAATTTGCATATTTGGATAAGTCGTCTTACGATATGAAACTGTAATCGTGTAATTTCCTTTCTCCAATCCTTTGATGATTGCATACTTTTTCCTGAACGTTTTGAACGCTGCCGTTCGCATCCAAACAATAAAACGCTCATTTTCAATTCCATTCTGTTGTTTAAACAAGTTCTTCTGTTCCTTGTGCCAATCTTTATATTAAACTTGAATTAATTGTTGAGATTTGAATTTTGTTTATCGGTGAAATGAAACCAAATAGTAGTACGTACCTCTTGGAAGCGAGAAATGAGTTTCAATTTCCGCCCAGTTTTTATTTTTCGGGTTTTTAAAACTCCTCTGCTTATCTGACAGCCATGCGATACCAGTTGAATCTAAGGATACATTCCCATTCCCTCTGCCGTTAATGACGAATACATCCGAAAAATATGAATTTGCAATTTTTCCACAGGGATAAACAGGTTTTCCCATTTCGTCTGGAAATTAAGGTGTTAAAATAATTTTTAAATGGCGGCCCTTTATGTATGTTATATAGCGATAAATATATTATAGGCCTGTGTGAAGTCCTATACCTTCCCTTTCCCGGTAATACTTTTTGCATCGTGCATCTGGGTTTACGGCAACTCCACCTTCAAAGATTTTTCCGACCAATTGGTTCTCGTCAAAGTCCCTTCTGTAGCTTCGGATATTTTGATGAAACTCCGTAAGTTCATAATAAAGGATAATTGGGTCATCGTTTAATGCCTGT
Source organism: Dicranocentrus wangi (assembly GCA_036850665.1). Lineage (NCBI taxonomy): Eukaryota > Metazoa > Arthropoda > Collembola > Entomobryomorpha > Entomobryidae > Dicranocentrus > Dicranocentrus wangi. The sequence continues at coordinate 17,081 of JAANSN010000649.1, forward strand.
TGAAATTGAGTTAGAAAACCTTCTGCTGTGAGTGTACGTTGGACGATGCCTGAAGGGCGATGAAGCATTTTTTAATAATAATATGGCTTTACCAAGTCATCTTGGACTTCAATCTCAATGGTGCAGCTACAATTACTCGACGTACGATTGGCTTGAACTTTGTCTGAACAGGAAGTATTATTATCCACGGTGCTAGAACAGTCAGTGTAATCTTCCCTAATCACTTTGGGGTATTTGCTAGCAAACGCGTAGCAAGCACATCCAATAACTATAAACAGGACTCCGAGCGTCAGGTAGTAAATTAGTAAGTGAAGAAATGATATATGATGACGAAATGCCGGCAAATTTTGTTGTTTCCATTTTGTGCCTATTTTAATCGGTTAAAATATTTCACAGTTAGCCTCATCATGTTCTGCAAAATCTCTGGCATGGCATACTTTCTGAAACTGAATTGTGGCTAACTAATTTTTCTCCTTTTCAATTCAATGGGTGACAACGTATCGTCGGGATTATTACTCGCAGGGAAACCTTGTTGTACTACTTCCTCTGTAGATGATGATTCAGGCATATTATTATAATAGCAATTCTGGGTATAATCTGAGGCGGAGGTCGGTCGAGGTCGAACATCAAGTTGAAATATTGACCTGCTGTATGAGTAGAGTATTGCACATTTCGTAACTGTACGTATATAGACTACAGCAGTCTCTTTCCAGACATGGTTTACTTTGGTATTATATATTCCCGAGAGACAAAGGCTTATGTTTTTGGGGCGACCATTTCTTAAATAAAAGTTACAAATTGGATTGGTCGGTAAGTTGGTAGCGATTAGGCGAAATTCAAAATCACCGTTAATTTTGCATTCGTTATCTTTTAGTGAGATGAAGGCAGTACATTCATAATGACGGTTTCTGGAGACATGGAGACACGTAGTGTCCACCCAAAGGTTTCAAGTTTCAAGTAGATGAATGTTCATGATTGAATCCGGACTTGATGGACTTGATTTTCAATACGTGTTCCATACTCAAAGGGCAAATCCATGGTGTGACATGCCATCAGAGGGTTATCATCACAACAATCTTTGAGCGTCGTTCACGCCACGGTGTTGTCTTTGAAATACGAATATGTTATACGAATATACCAAAGTGGAGTATACACAATGATAATCGCAATTACAGAAGTGATCCGAGTAGAGAGGAAGGTATGTATTGTTAAGGTATCTTTCCACGGGACGTATATTCCAGAATTAAACAAACTTTGTCACTAAAAACATAGCAACACTACCTGTGCTCATGATTTCTTCACAGCACATTTTTTTCAATTCAATGTAGAGAACTCAAGTAGCAAATGAGTAAGTAAATCGTACATACCTATACATATGGTAAATGGTCGCAATTGATACTGTGAAGAGGTGTTGTTATGACTCAGAGTTCCATCAACCAATTAAGTTTGTTTATTTAAAAAAATACCCGTCCCGTAGGAATTTCCTCTGAAAAAGTGCTAATCGGATCACATTGGAATAACGCGAATCCCCATGGTGTATATCCACATTGGAATATACGAATATTCTGAGAGACCTAAACCCATGCATAGGCCATAGACTACAAATAATATGACCGCAGAATTTTTAAACATTCCAAAAAACATCCTGACTAAAAAAGTTCACCGAGATCCTGTCCAAAACCCCACTTGCCCAAACCATATATGGAAGGTTTAGGTTATGCCTGCGGAGCACTGCGCACTCCATATACTTATCTACTGACAATGATTATTATGGTCTAATGAACCAATGATTAACGTATTCATTTACTTTAATCATACCATAACCCATCGTTTAGTTAGCAAAGCACACAGCAAGCTGGATTAGCTATTCACTTGACACTTTTATTGTCAGTAAGATAAAATACCTGGCAGTAATGTTGTAATAGGTAACATTATAGCTTTAGTAGCTTCAATATTTTTTACAAACACTTGCACTTAATAATACACATACAAAATAATTATTGTTCAAATGTCTCTAGCCGTTTAATACATTAGGTAGATATATAGTTTGTAGAGTAAAATGCATAACCATTTAACTGATTGATATGTCAGCGCATCCTCTGAAGGTTTCTTGGTCGCCGCAACCAAGTTCTGGAAAAGCAGAAGTCATTTGCTTAGGCGTAAATAAGTTATTCAGTTCTTCATAACTAATCAGTTAACAAAATATTCTTACCAAATGAACCATCGTCACAATATCCATGCGAGTTCCCTGTATTATAATGCCTGTGAAAAGGGCAAACGCAGCCAGAATTCATTATACTTGTTTGATTATTAAATTGTATAACAAAGTACCTTGGATTACCATTGCAATACACATGATTGACATGTGACACCCGGTGGGAGCACTATACTGTAATTGTACCATTTTGCTTCAAAAGTGGGGATGGGGTATCGAACCCCGGATCCATCAGCTAGTGGAAGAAGGTATTGATCGAGACATTCTTGTGTCTGCAGATGTAGTTCAGAATGAGGACATAGCCTGAATTCAAAGTACCCCAAGTGAGCTGCTGTAAGTTGAACGGCCACATTTATTACCTGACCAGTTCTGTACTGTCTTGTTACAATTCCATTCCCGAACACTCCTCCAGTCTCATGAGCTCGGGGCTCTGGGTCGTTCCAAGCTGTTAAATCATTTTTATGCGCACTATATATTTATAGGCAGTTATTTTGGTTCGGTGATATAACTTGCAAGTATATGGAAGACTTTTTTTATACGTACGATCCCCACAAATTCCGCATTTCCCATTATTTTGACCGTACTGAACCCACACTCCACCACAAAAGCATTGGTTGTCATTCCAATCCTTTTCAATAGGTAGATTCTCAAATTCCGGCTCACGCCACAAACTTGCTCTTGACGGGGGTTCACGAAGTCGCCCGTGCCCTTCAATGGAACCAATGACTGTGGAAAAACAAATCACGGAAATTAGCAATTTGTTCATTTTCAGAAACTTTTGCTTTATTTGCAATACGTTTAGCAAGGTTAGGGTAGCCGATATAACGAGAGCACAGCAATCCGAGCTTCAAAATTGAATACTGTTGTAGTTTTCAATTGTCCTTTTATATAACCGCCATAACCGGAATGGTTTTGCGCCACGAATTTATCTGTAACAACAAATATATATGATAATTAATCCAAAAAATACCAAATACCAATGTTACTTATTAATCATTCCCGTGTTTATCTTATTAATTTTATTTCGTTCGCAAAAATATATTCGCCATAGGCTTGTGGTTGACAACTGTACAGTAGACGGTGTAGACGGAGAGAACCCAACCCAATAAATAGCAAAATAACTGAATCATAATATAATGCTACATATGGTCAATACACGAGGAGAAAAACAAGTTAAATCCTAAGTAATTAACTTGATCCCTCCATCCAACCCTCAATATTTGAAGAGAGTGCAAATTCACGTAGGCCACGCGTACGCAAAATCAATCTCTGAACCTACATAATACCTATGTTTGTTGCATTGGGGGATATGCTGAAACAGCGCCATCCACCTATCATGCAAATTTACCTTTTTCGACATTTCAATTCTGCTATTAACTACTTTAAAAATGGTCCTTATGCCTTATGATAACTCATTTCACTATCCATACACGGGCTTGTGATGTGATATTGAAAATGACATTTCTGTTGTCAACCTTGTTGCAGCAGAATATATTCATAAATTCGTGGATTCCATCATCTATCCAGTTTGCTGGAATCTGCAAAGATTCGATCATCTATGTTTCGCACAATTTACGTTTATCAGCAATCAGGAAAATATGGTTAAAGTTCAATTCAAGTTCAGGAGTAAATAATACGTAATAAAAACGGGAAACCATCAATATTTGCGTAAAGTATCTCCAAAAGTTTACGCGAGCAGCTCAGACTGATAAATAAGTTAGCAACGTAATATAAAAAATACGACAGTCGAACCTTGCCAATAATGCCAATGCAAAAAAAAATAAAACAGTAGATTACGACATGGCTATGACGGATCAGAGATCCGATTAGTGAGAACAGGAGAGAAGTGTATTCAATTTTGAATAATGCCATTTTACGCACCATATAGCATGAGTTACGAAGGACTTGTGTTATAGATTAATGATTTGTAACAAGTATTTCAATTTTCAACAGATTTGTATTCTAAATAGAATAAAAAATACCAATGATTTTCCATATTATGACATAGTTTGAGCTGTGAACTACCAATTTTTTTACACCCTCGTTCGTACCCCATTTTAGCATTTCTTGTGACTAGCTGAGCTGCACCTCGACCTCAATTATTCGCCTAATTGATATACGAATTTAGACCCTGGATTTTAAATTTTTAAATGCAAAAAGTTAGATGTTCGCCCATTGGAATAATTTCCAACAATGATACATTTCCGTATAACCCACCACACCCTTATGTTTACATGGCTGGAGACATGCGTTAGTACGTCATGTGAATAGCAACCAAACCGAGACAACTAATACAAAATGCATGATGGGTCGGAGCTTTCTTCAGTTTGGAAAGGTCAGTCTAGATTCAATTAAAGATGAAGCACAACCTGAGTTGAATATTCATGCGTTCGTCACCCTCATCGCTAACCGGCGGGGATTACGTTTTATTGCGGATTTGGATGATTGTAAAAATTATGATGAAATTATGTGCGTGATATTGCACTCCGAAATTATTCCGCCCGCACACGTATGTGCGTTTAGAGTGGTTTAATCATGCAATATATTAAATTAATGAATTGTGTCTTTATTGAAGTGTCTAATGATATTATGCTAAGTAAATGAGTTGTTTCGACCAAAAACGCAATAAAATACATGAAACGTACACAAATTGCCATAAATTTTATAGGCAATGGCAATTTTATCAAGGGAAATTGGTTAAAAATCCTTAGTAAATAAATAGTCAAACTGAAACTAGCATAGCGTTTTTTATGAATATTGAATCCATACCTATCTATGCACGATATGTATGCATGGAATATGGAACAAAATACAATCCCGCTAATTCGTTTGATGCTACCCGTTGCTTTTATTTATTCTTGATTTTTGGTTTGTCTTCAAGTTTAACTTTGACTTATCTACGATTCGATATCAAATTAAAATGTTTCAAATGATCGTGATTTATGAATCAATCTGAGTGCTCGACCTTGAATACCAAAAAGTTTGTTTTCATGAGAATGGATGGGCTTCACCAACTCAAGTTACCTTTTTTGTGCTACTAATTATATAAAATATTATATGAAGAATGAAGCCTATATTGCAATTGCATGATAAACAATATCTGGTAGGTAGGTATAATCCAAAATTGGAAGGCTATATAAATATAAATGAAAGCATGATTTTTAAAATATCCGTTTTCTGAATATTATCAGGTTTACCACTTCCACTCGCTTTTCATGTATTTCAGTACTTTTCTCAAGGCAAACATTTTGCAAACATGAAACTTCTTTAAGCAAACAATTGTCTATATGATATCTATTATTAAAAGCTTTTCACAAAACTTTCACGTTAGTAGGTATGGGATTTTGCTGTGAATGATGCCACTTTACGACTAATATAAATAGGGGCAATGGTCGGTGAATTATGTAGGCAAAAACCTGATAACACTCTACATGTCGCTGTCGCTGACGGTGGATTTTCAGTTCATTGATCATACTATAAATGTATACCTATTATTATAAATTGTAATAAAATGAAAGCATAGCTTGGGTTACTAATTCCGAGAGATTTTATTAAGTACGTAGGTATTTAACTTTGCACCTGACCATGCCCGTTCAGCTCAGAATAAAATCTGTAATCAGATTAGTGATGTGCCATGTACTTATAAGTCAAAGGGCAAATTGTTCTCTTTTTTAAATTATATTTATCAATGGGTGTTGTCAAAATTCGAGAAATGTAATTATCTTAGAAGATATTGCATTTTGATGGTTTGACCTTTGACCTCTGATCTAGGTCAAGTTGTTAAGTTATCTTCTTTAATCTTTATTCATCCACTGGCGTTGTCAGAATTAAGAAATATAATTAGCTTCGAAGATATTGCATTTTGTTCGGTTGAACTTTGAACTCTGACGAAGGTCAAGTTCTTCAATTATCTTATTTTGTCTTGTCTTGTTCAGGCTTCAACATTTTGTAATATTTACGTTTTGCAGTTTAGCTGACCTTTGACCGATTTGGCTCAATAATTCAACAGGGTTTGTCCTTAGTAGCCAATGAACATGTATGTCAAGTTTGGCGTCAATCGGAAGAAGCGTTTTGGACTTATTGTGCGCATATTCAGATATTAACATATCCAGATACACGGGACAGACACTTTACCCACTCCCAAGTCCCAACTTTTTTGCACTGTTTTTATAATGTACCATGTACACATGGCACATTAAACAAACAAGATACTTGGGCAGCTACAAATCATGCATTTATTTGCCAGATATATATAATTTAGACATATACTTTAGCAACATCAATTAAATCATACGTAGTTTGCCCAAATTACACTACGCGAATATGTGCATAGGTCACTGAGGTGAAGGTTCGTTGAAATTGATGGATGGAATCTGAAAGCCCAATCTTTGTCATTGCAAGTTACTTTAGGAAGGGGTTTCAAATCATGGAGATCGAGATGTATAAAGTTACATAAAGAGGTTACATAATCATTCACAAACGGGTAATCACACGCAACTTGTATATTCTCAATTCTGCCCACCAAACCTTAAACGGCTAAAGTCGCAGACTGCGATTGAGTTAATGCTGATTTGATAATGCAAGCCTATAAAAGTTAATAATTTGCACCCTGTAATGAATTGATGTGCTTTTATTCACTATATTTAAATTATGATCGCAGTTTAAAATTAATAATAAAATGTATGTTTAATGCTCGAGTTACATATTTATCCAAAATAAAGATAAATATGTTCCGATATTTGACATGGGTAAAACAGAGAGCTAACTAATGGAAATATCAGAGCACCCTCGGAAAGTTTCTTGATTTCCACATCCCAGTTCTGGAAGCATAATCAAGTCACACGCATTGCATTTTATGTATAAATCAAATATTCCAAGTAGGTAATTGTAAATTAATTTTCAAAACTTACGGGAGGACCCATCCACGCATTTACCATAAGAGTTTCCGGTATTGTAATGCCTTAGTAGAAAGTTTTAACAAAATTCTTGCAATTAAATTGTCATTTACTCTACACCTGTCAGATTTGGCAGCAAATCTAAAATCAAATTAAATAGTGTGTGTGTACCATTGGAATACGCATTGGCTACAAGTGACGCCAGCAGGAAGCCGGAGTCGAATTTGGTGAATGCGTTCATCTTCCTTGAAATAATTGATTGGGTATCTAGTGCCAGATCCGTCAGCCAATTGAAGTAAATGCTGATCTAAACATTCCTGACTTGCAGGCGTATTGGGAGAGTTGTGTGGACACATGCGAAATTCAAAGTATCCCAAATGACTGGCAGTAAGTTGAACTTCGGCAGTGATAACTTGGCCAGCTATGTTGAAATGAGAATTTTTAATTATGCTTTATGCTATAAATAAAACTTGAGTAACTAGTTTAGCATGAATTTACCCGTATATTGTGCTGTAATAATTCCTTGTGAGAATTCACCACCACCTTCATGCGCACGTGGCTGAGGGTCAGAATACGAGTCTCCGCAGATTCCACATTTTCCACCGTTCAACTCATATTGAGCCCAAAATCCGCCACAGAAAAGTTGGTTGTCATTATAGTCTGTTTAACAACGAAACATGGTGTTAATTAAGCAAACACTAAATTGATGACTACATCAGACTAGAATTGGTGGTAGTAGTATTTTATTAGTAGTACCTGGTTTTGGGTTATACTGTGCAAATTCTGGCAACCTCCAGGCTGACCCACGACCGGCAGGTCTCAGCAAGCGCCCGTGCCCATTGACGGTGGCAAGAAGAGCAGCAAGCCCTAAGAGAACCAACGTAATTTTTTGCATGATTTTATAATTTGAATACACACTTTGCAGTTAAAATCTCACTTTGAAATGCAATTAGCGTTTCTGACTGTACCTTTTTATATGGATTTTCTTCCTGGTGTCCGATCCATTACGCCAAAGCAAAGGAAGATAAAAAATTTTATTGGACCCTTTCCGGATTAAATGTCTTGTCTGTTAGTTTTAGCTATGAAAACCATTTACGTATTTTTTATTATTTATATTATATACTGAAGATAGCCACGTAATAACCATAAACAAAAACGCTTGTATCTTGTACTGAAGTCATTCTTCAGGCTAATCCACAGTCTATTGTATATGAAATCCGTTCAGAGAATTCTGACATCATGCATCATCATCATCGCATCACATTCATCAGTCACCACGTAGCGGTCACGATTGGCAATGACTGGAAGCTAGCAAGTCGACGAGGGCAAGGTTTAACGAGATGCTACTTAGGTACTTATACAATTAGTCGGAAAGTTCACAAGAAATATTCGGCAATTTAACGGCAACACCTAATACGGGCAGCTTTGTGTCATAAGCTAGCATCAAATTTGAATTAAATTCCTCCAAGCCCAGATTTGACCAACATGAGCGATAAGAATAATAAAAGTGATGAATTCTATTTCCCCCGTAATCAGCACGTAATTGCCGTAATTATCAAATATGATATGATCAAACATTGAAATAAATTACAATATGCATCCACAAAACAGCAGAACGCGGCGTTATTGAGTTATAAAACACTTAATTAGACGAGGCGTTGCAACTTGACATTAAGTAAATGAACGACATTCGAGGAAAGCATATTTTAACCGTTTGCTTATATATAGCTTTCGGTTCGGAGTTCGGTCAGGTCAGACCCAACTGTTCCCTTAATAAAACAGCAGGACAAAATAGTAAGTGAAAACGGAAAATACTTGGCCTAAGCTTATCGTTAGAGCTGGATTAATCAAGTTTGCTCTGGTTAATTACTTGATAGATACATACATAAACAAATTATGAATATCAGGCTGGCCCAGGCTGGATAATCACATTTTTGTAATTATGCCAAAAAGTGCCAAAATTGTCCAATAATGGTATACTTTTATCACCTCTTTCTTGGGTTACACCGCACCGCTACTACCACCTACATGGCTCACGGGTGACGAATGACGATTTACCTTCAGTCGATATCTCACAAACAGTTAATCATAATCATAATCATAATCACAATATACGTTGACGTTTGGAAATGAGTCCGCGTCCGCACAGTATTATTGCTTGCTGGTCCTTAGTCCTTATCCCGTTCCTATTCCTTGGATCGATGGAGGAAAATAATAGTACTAATTATTATTATGGTCCACAATTCGCCACATTCCATACCCGAAATGCAAACTCATCGAAAATTATGGAACATTTAACGTCAAACATTAAACTCTGCAACATTCATAAAACTAAAATTACAAGCATAATTTTTCTAAGGACAAATCGACGCGTAGGTTGTTATACAGGGATGACCGATGTATGATCTTGATTTAGAGGTTATTTATTAGCCAATTATTATTTTATTATTTATGAACCTAAACGGCATTTTAGAAAATTTAAGTTAAGTACATCAAGTTAGCATCATTCACTACATAATTCCACATTTATTATGCATGTACTAAGTAATGGTCAATGCACAGATACAGAAGGACCACCAATACCGCCATAAATTACCACTTTGTTTGTGCACAATTGGACTTCTCCGCTTCGCTCCCATCCACATTTCCTCATCCGACAAGAAAAACTCTCTGGTGTCGTGTGTTCTATGTCTGTGCCAGCTGTTTCTTGTGTGTTGTTAGCTGGTTTAGCTTTATTTAGCTCACGCACACCACTAACGAGAATGAGACAACTAACACTAACTAACGACTCCGTGTGCCATATTTTTGGTCGCAGGCCATTTTTTTTAAATGAGCTAAAACTTTAGAGCGTAGTTATTTAGACTAGACAGACGTTTAGTGGAAGCCTTATTCCTCTTCTTTTCTCTTGCCAGAACTCCAAGTTGTCATTCCTGACAATCTTACAATAGAATTATTTATAATAATGAGTGAACAAGTTCTGAATGAATTACAACTGCTCACCAGCATGTATGACACGGCCGACATTACATTCCATGATCCAGAAGTCTTGAGTCTGGTTGAGAATTGCATCCCAATTTCGGATTCAGCATCTCTCACCATTCGCCTCAACCCGAATGTTGAACTGGATATCAGAATACCTTTGGGATATCCGGAAACTGAAAGATTGTCTGCACACTGTCGTATCTCCCAAAGCTTGGGATTAACCCTAGACCGAAATTGTGTCCAGCAGTGGGAAAGTCAGTTTAACAATGATTTGTTCCAGCAATTCTTGTCAGTTAACAAGGGAGGCGGCGATGAATGTCCAGACGTGCTAGGTGTTATTCAACGGTGCAATGAGCAGCTTGAGGAGTTCTCCTTACCTTCGCAACAATGCGGTATGGAAAATATATATATGTATATATGTAATTGATTACAAAAAGCAGGGAATGGGCGATTAAAGTTTGAGAAATAATGTTAATATATATTTATTTATTATTATATATTTACTGTATTGTAGGATCAGCTAGTACAAACTTAAATTCACGAGGAAAACATCGAAAGGATAAGGATTACAATGGAGAGGAATGTTGCCGAATCTGGATATACTCACACCACATTTACAACAAACACAAAAGGAAATTCCTGGTAAATACAGCAGAAGAGTTGGATCTTTCTGGATTTTCACTTCCTGGAAAACCTGGATTTATTTGTGTTGAGGGAGCCCCACAAAACTGTGATGAGTATTGGTCCAGAGTAAGACAGTTGTGTTGGCAAAAAATATCTTTAATAGAGCGTCAGGTTTTTCACGCGACGGATATAATTTTTCAAAATAAACCATTTGAGGAACTGCATTGCGATAAGTCTGATTTTATCAAATTTCTTGAACAAAAGAATTCTAGTTCAATAATAAAAGAGTATTTGGGCATATAGCAAAGCCAAAGCCAATATAATAAACTTGTTAAATTTTTATTGAATTTGGAAAATAATTAAACTGGTCACGGCTTCACAATTTCATTTCTACCTCGCCTACATCTAGTTTTAGGTTTGATTTGTTGAAATTCCAGTGCCTTCCTGTGGTGTCTTTTTCGTTTCAAGTGAAACAGGTAATTTGTTCGGGTTTTATAGGTTCTGTTACACGGTTTGCACGGCAGTCTCATAGGATATTCCGCATGGTCAATTTTCAAATGTTTACGCAACATGTCATCCCTTCGATAAACTCGTCCGCATTTTTCGCAAGTATATCGTAGCCCAAGATGGAAGCTAGCGACATGTTTCTTCAATGTCTTTTGACTCCTATATTGTTTGGAGCAACCTTCATAGTTGCACTTAAAAACTCGTTTAACTGTAGGTTCATAGCGAATCCCAAAGTGTAAACTTTTCTCATGTTGAATCAGAGTGGTTTTGCTTTTGAAACATTTATCGCAGTGCGGGCACTTGAAGGGTCGGTCCTTCGAATGAACTCTCATGTGACGACCTAGACTATAGGGCTTTGCAAACTCTTTACTGCAAATGGAGCAAATATTTACTTTAGGTAAGCGATACTCCATGTAACATCGTAGTTCATGTGATGTCACAGATATCAAGTTGGGAAAATATGCATCGCAATATAAACAATTTAAGTAGTAAGTTGTGGCGTGAGAATTATATTTCCTGTTCTGAGTTACCGTTGCCGCAACATTAGAGAATAACTGGAACTTTCGTTTATCTAATGTTGCAGGTGATTTTGAAACAATATGACTATCGACCCGGTGCAAAAGAATTTTTAGAGTCTTTTGATTACATACTTGTAGAAGTTGTTTCTGGTTAAGACTAAAAGATTCCGTGGTGGTTGTGTTAGTCATAGTTTGATTTGGCTCGTAATGTTTTTGTGATTCCTGTGTCATTTGTGGCAATGGGGATGATCGCATAGATTTTTTAAAATTAGACAAGCTATCCTTTGTTAGCATCAGCTTTTGCCTTGCTTTCTGCAAATGACGGAAACTGTTATTATGACGCCGTAAATGGCTCATAGATCCAAAAGCCGCACCACATATGTCACAGTGAAAAAACTTCGGATTAATGTGACGTTTCATATGCTTTCTGTAGGTTTGTCGCGATAAGTAAATTGTGCTACAGAGAACACATTGAAACGTTTTCGACACTCCTCGATGACTCCCACGAATATGCGTTCGAAAAGAATTCATTTGTGCATAGTTTTTCCCACAAATTTTGCAAGTGAATTTGGATTCCTCTTCACATTCAGGAAGATGCTTGGTCCTCAAATGTTCCCTTAAATTTTCAATCCTCGAAAAGGGAAAGTTGCATTTAGGACACGGATACGTTTTGCCATGATGCGTTTCTCGAACATGTCGCCACAGTGCTTTCTTGTCACGGCTTGTACTTCCGCATTTGTTGCATTTTAACGGATTTGCACCAGGGATAAAATCAATATCTGGATGAAACTCTTGTGAATGGAGAACTAAGGTGTCTCGCTGAGTAAAAATCATTCCACAAAAGTTGCATTTGATAGTTCGTTTCTTGTGCTTGTTGGAATGACAAGCTAGGGATGATACCGATAGAAAGACTGCGCCACAGTTGGAAACGGTGCATCTGAATGTCTTACAGTTTGGATCTGCAATCCCTCCAGGTGCACCACGAATGTACTCGTGTCCATTATATTCTGGTTGTGGTGGGGTGGCAGGTGCGAGGATTTTCTGAAGGGTGACTTCGTCGGCGATGGTAAACACTGTTGGGCGTATCCACTTTCGTCTTCCGTGCACCCATTGAGGCCTTGGTTGATTTGGTTCTAATACTTTGGGCCAAAGATAATTTATGGAGTTGAAAGGACATTACTTCTAATATTTCACACAGTTGATAGTAATTCAAAACGTTTAAAACATTTCCTTCGATTACCCGTTTTCGTAATAGAACCTCGTGACGATGACGGTCCAATCCCTTCCGTCCTGTCATTACGGGAAGACATGGGTTTTTTGGAAACAAAAATAGTACATAAATGGAATGTCACACTTTGAGATTTTGTGTAAAGCAGTATCTTTCAAGTCTAGGATGGGACAATGAGACGAGACGAGTATGGCTTTGGAACTGAAATCGCACAAAGCATGATAAAGCGGTAGCGGCGGTTGCTTGGATTGAAATGAGTTTGTTCATATTATATAATCCCTTTCTTCAAATTCGGAGTTTGTTAGGTGTTCATTAACTAAACGTCGAGACTCGAGACTACGACGATAGTGAAAAGTTGCAAATGCAACTACATCTATATGCTTGCTTCCTTATTGGAATCATTAAGATTTTAATTGATTTCTTTTACATATATTTGCAAGTAGATATTCCCATGATAGATGCTCGCATGAGTCGCATGAATGCACAAAGGACGGTTTATTGACTGTGGAAGTGTAAATCGTCCTTTCTTTGATACTCTCTATTTTGCATTACGTTTTTGCATGGATATGGGCTGTGTTGTGTACTCGGCTCACAAGTTCGTTCACGTTGTATAAAGAATAGAGATAAAATAAGCGAATATTGACTTCTCTTACCTCATCATATTATCATGAATATTATTTCAGTTGAACTTGATATGTGAATGTGATTAGAACTGCTTACTACTATTCACTTCGTTACGATTACTATATGTAACGGAACAAATCATTGTCCTCGTAGGAAGTCAAAACTATTACTGCCTTGGGCCAAGGGTGGTATCTCCAAATAAGGGATTCATCTGTGGTAACTCCGTCGTCGTTGCGTAGGAAGGCCAAAAGATGTTTTTCTATCATATCTTCATCGCCACACCACATTCCATCTTGCAGAAAACAAGAATCCATGTCTACTTTGCTGCTGATGAGGCTGTTGCAATTTAGTATACCACTTGGTCATCAACGCCAAAACCCACACAATCACAAGGAATCTTTCAACATTCATTTTTTTTGCTCACAGTTAGTGCTTATATTATTACGCTTTTGGTACGGGGCACGGTATAGATGTACATCAATGGATGAGGATGATACACAGGATACACACATGTTGCTTACAATTCTCATTATAATCAGAAGAGGAATTGTGTTATTCTTTCTAACCACCCAATAACCTTGTGTTATTGCTGTGTTTGTGATGCATTTTGTCTTGCTGCAAACATTTTACGCTCGCGTAAATTAAACATTAAACAGAAATCTTACAGTACGTCAACCTTCTAGGTTTTACGTTGTTGGGAGATCGGTGAAGATGCAAATATTATATCAAACGAACGGTAATGGGGTGGAACTGGTAGAAGGTAGAGTATGATTAGTCTGCACTAGACCCCAAGCCGTGAGAGCAAGTTTGTAAGTATGATTGTTAATAATCAGTAAGTTCTTTTTGAAATGCCATCATATCTTGAGTTTGAGTGCGAATGGTATTCGAAATAATATATTTTTACGAAGACTTCGAAGATTACCTCTGTGATACTTAGCAAGCAAGAAAAGGAGATCAAATTTTACAAAATGGGGGAAAATGACGGTCGTCCTAATCCGTTCCTTAATCATTTGGTATTACAAGTTATGTAAATTATCATTTGAATTATCAAATAAAAATGATAAACTTTGTGTATATAAGCATTACATATTTCGTTTCATGTAAGGTTATCAATAAGGTTATTGGCTACACAAACCGAATTAACGACCTAAAATCTTTGCGCTTGGTTTCCACACAATGGAACACTTTGACACACCCAAAGCTACTGAAAACCTCCATTGTCACCTTCAAATCTCAAAAGGACATGGATCGATATATGAACGATTTTGATTGTACAATTCCGCATATGAATTTCCATTGGAAAGGTACTGGAATCGATTTAGCTGACCAACTGATGACAACCGTACTCAGCAGTTCTGCAGAAGAGGTGCACTTCTCAAAAGGCCTTATTACGTTGGATGATTTATTAAATATACTGAATTATGGGCAGAGTTTGAAGACCCTTAGTTTCAATGAAGTATTTGTTGAGCAACAAGAGGCAGATGAAAATGCTGGACAAAAAGAAAGAAAGAATTCAGTTTCGGTTCCAAATATATCCCGACTTGAAATAACGTCGTGTGATGAAGATGATAACTTTCCATGGAACATAGTTTTCCCCATTTTACCGAACCTTCAAGTACTTCATGCTCAACTTCACTCATCCAGCCAAGTAGTGGCTCTTTTGGAATCGATGCTAACATACCAAGTGAAACTCGTTGAATTTAGTTGCTTCCTTGTGGACATGAACGAGGAGCATTTGCAATTACTCACATGCCTGGAGATGCCCCTCAAGGTGTTGGATATCAGTTTGTCTTCGGCAGTTTCAAATCTCTCGGTGGAGACTCTTCTACTGTCAATATCTGGCCGAAATTTAGAAAATCTCAAGCTTTTTAAAGAGGCTGATTGTGGCCACAAGAATCAATTCTGCCTACCAAAGCTGACTTCATTAAAATCCCTAGAAATACTGGGTGATCCTGTTGCAAAAATATTTAAGACGATTCAAACTAGTTGTCCATCGCTGCAAAATCTGAATTTGAGTGAGGTGAGCTGCAAGGATGTAATGTCTCAAAAGTTCCAGCATTTCATGCTTAAAAGTTTATGCATTGAGGAGTGCTTTTTCCCAACAAATGTGCTCGCCAAATTAGCAGATACGTTTCCAAACTTGAACAAGTTATGCCTCTTCCTAAATGACGACAATATTGGAACTGTGTTTCAAAAATTCGAGTCTTTAGAGGAGTTAACAATATTGGGAACTGAAATTTCCGATGATGGGGTTACTGGAGGGCGACAACATGAGCTGAGTGGAGTACGAAGTGACAGGCCCTACGTTGGGGATTGTACTAGTACGTGTTCAACCTGACATTACCTATTTTAAGTATTAATAGAATTGTTTTTCTTGTCATGTAAGCGTTTATGCTTTTTCAGGACTTCGTATGCTTAACCTTTACCCACAACCACTTCCAGGAATAACTGATGCTTCAATTCTTCAGGGATTAGTGTTTGTATCTGAGCTAACCTCATTTAGTGCACCTGAAACAGCGGTATGTTGTATCCCTGATTGGTATTTTCTCTCATCGTGGCTAATTTTGCAAAAGGAAAGATTGATGTTTGACTAAATTATGATCATTTAGATATCAAATAAAGGACTTAGGACGTTATTACGCGTGAAACCGAACCTGGTGAAACTTGCTGCAAAGGTTATGATAGACGCCACCACACACGAGCACTTTCTACGTTCTACGAAATATCAGTTGGTGTAAAAGGAGTCGAAAGAAAGAATTGACAAGCGCTCATCTATCTACCTATGTTCCAATATGTGACATGATAAATAACTCTCTATTGTACATTTTATATTATTTTATAAATTAAGCTATGCCAATTAACCCCAAAATAGTCTGATAGCGTATTCGCTTCGCAGTAATAACAATTAATAATAGTAACCCTGAAAGACTGTATAACTTGCAAACAATGATATCAATAATAAAATATCTTATGTTAAATGTAAAATGTCCACAAATGAAACCAATTTTTGCTAATGTTTTTACTTGGAGATGCTGTAGATCCTGTTGCATCTCGCAATGTCGCATCATTGCTAACCTAAGAAAGCCGTATATGATGATGGGTATAATATCTCATTTCATCAATGCAATGGATACACAGATAAACAGATCTTTATTCAAGTATCTTTCCCAAATCACAGTTACATCAGATTCTTCCTGCAGTAACACCATCAGCTACGATAACTTTATTCTAATTCTGGGATAGCAATTCCTGTGATATAATAATACTTGTTATAGAAGTATTTCAATCAAACTTAGTCCCCTGAATCGTTTTTGTGATGCCGCCGTCCACGGGGATTGCAACCGCATTAACGTAGGATGCGGCATCGGAAGCTAAAAATACAACCATGTTGACAATATCCTGCACTGTGCCATTTCTTCCAAGTGGGCTTCCTTTCTTAAAAGCGGTCCCGACCTCCGGACCATATCCAGCTTTGTCATGCCACTGTTGATTTTCGATAAATCCTGGATTGATTGTATTCACCCGGACTCCTTTCGGTCCCAACTCAAGGGCGAGTCCTTCAGTGATCATCATTACTGCCCATTTTGAAACACTGTAGCCGATTGCGCCCGGAAACTGAACATGAAAATAATAAAAATTGAATCGATTAATTTTCTGTACGAAGCATTCTCCCTTACTTCCTTAGCAGATTGAAAAAAATGCGTACAGCTCTCATTCCAATTCCACTCGAGATATTGACAATATTCCCCTTTGACTTCTCCAAATGTGGGGCACAGAGAGAACAGAGGAACACAGGAGCCCTCACATTGATCTTCATTTGATTATCGAATTTGGTCATTAGCTCAGGATCATCAATAGGACTCAAGGCAATTACTCCAGCATTATTTACGAGTACGTCGAGCCTTCCATAAGTGGCAATTACTTTGTTCACCAAATTTACCAAGTCCGCATCAATTCCCACGTCCGCCTTCACTTGTAAAGGTTTGTACCCGAAAGGTGATGCAGCTTCACATTTCTGAGCAGCATCCGCCATTTTCCGTTCATCTCTTCCCTGAACTACAACTTTGGCTCCTAGTTTTGCAAATCTGACAACCATGGCAAGACCCATGCCATTGCTGGAGCCAGTGACGAGAACAATTTTGTCCTTAAAGCTTATGTCTTCCGTAGCCATTTTATAGGAGTTTGCAGGACACCAAATCTATTTTACTTAAGAATCTAGAAATACCTAATTTCTAGTGTTGGTAATAAAATAATGATGACTTTGGAATTCGTTCGAAAAGTCAAAAGCTGAACTACGACAAAATCTTGTGTCCGATTTGTTCAAAATTCGTCTTACGAATACTGCAAATTTCGCATCAACCTTCAAATTTTTATGTAGAGTTGGTTGCAACTTTTTATGCTCATTTTTTGTGTATTTTACCAAACCTGGAGCTTATTTATGCTTAGTGGAGGGGTATATAAGATGAACACGCTATTATACATATTATGATTATGATGAATTTTAGTTTTTTAGCAAAAAAAAATACACAGGTAATGTGCAAATCATGTCAGAACATAATTTAGCTGTACTACTGACTCAAAGCAAATCATAATCGCACAGATTACACTTCACTGCAATTTTCGGCTTGAAATTGGTCATGCACCCACACAAACAAATCGGATACATGTGTCACCTCCACGAATATTGAAATACAAAAACTCGGTGATTGCATGTCGAGTTATAAGACTTGGTGCATTATGCTTGTCTATATGTGTATATAAAATGTTCATTTACTTAGTCCGAACTTGCAGACATCCAACAAAAACTTTTTGTCAAAATTGTTTCTTGCATACATTTTTTTACATTAGTTCGACTACTACTGGCTACGTGCACTGCACTTATTGAGCTATTTGAGCAATTCCATACGATCCTCGATTACGCTTTCTGCAGTTCTTTGCATATTTTAGCATTCCGCAACGATAATGTTCATGGCATCGCAGAACTTTAATTGTTCATTTAATTAATAAGTAGGCATGCACTATTATGCACAAGAGTTTGAAGTTCATGTGAAGTTGACGCTGATCTGATGTGCCACATTTGTAACCCTGTGTCGCATCTCGCAAATAGTTTTGTCTGAAATTATATTATTATTATTAGTGGAAGAGTAGTATAGAATGGAGGGGTTCGTCGCTTCATGCACAAGACTAAGTAAGCTGATAGCGTCAAAAGTCCAAGGTAAAGTAATTTTTTGTCCAATACATGCGGCTGAAACCCAACTTCCCATATAATTCTTCATGAATCTCACACTTGTACTGCACACTATTTAATCTTGAGTCACTTCACTCAGTACGCGTGTCTGTTTTATTACCATTGACCTTCATTTCACTTAAGAACAGTGCAACAGTGGTTACAAACATGAAACATAATGAATGACGAATAGGTCAATTTTCTTTAGGTATGATGTCATTTTCTGCTTTATCGATTGTCATTTCGAACGATGTTGTCAGATATCCTATGTGCAGTGCAGCTATTTAAAATGGAAATTATACAACATAAGATAGTAGACTTCATTAACTTTATGCATTTACAAATGTGATTCGGACTCGGCTGCCGCTATCCATGCATAATGCATAGCGTGGACTGGGTCATTGGGTCCGAGTCGGGGTCGGGGTTTATGTGCTTTAATAATCATACGTAACTATTTTTTCATTTTTTACGTATGGTACGTATGTTTTACGTATGTAGGTATGCTACAAAAACCCTGTAACCAAAGCCTATATAAGTTTCTTTGTAATACAGCAAATGAGGTGTGCAATTTAGTTCATCATTTTGTAGTTCCATTCAGTGTTTATTGATTATTTTAATAAACAGCGAATAAAACACGTACTAACAAGATGACGTGTTAGGCATGGTTTATTAAGAAGGGAGTCGCTGTTGCCAATAAGGCAGTGATGTTGGTCGTTCTAAAATTCGATGTTGAATGGATAGTCTTTTGAGTGGTTCAAAAATGTTTCAACATTGATCCTGCCAGCGGCACCTTTGTCAAGACTTTCAATATTCAAAATGTCTTCTTCAGTCAGAGTGAAGTCAAAAATGTTGAAGTTGTCAATGATCCGACTCTTGGTAACGCTCTTGGGAATGGTGATAACTTCTTTTTGGCTCTAAAAGTATGGAAAAGTAAGATACAAGTAAGCACGTATGATGTAGGCTGATTGTAAGGATTATTCAAGGTCAATTTTTTTACCAGCCAGCGAAGAATAACATGGTTGGGTCCCTTGCCATACTTCTTTCCTATTTCCATAAGTTTGGGCTCTTCCAATAGTTTTGGATCCCCAGGTTTAGCTGTTGGGTGAGTTGGACATCCAAATGGACTGTAGGCTGTGATTGAGATACCCTTTTCCTTACAGAATTCCACGAGTTTAGTTTGTATAAAGTATGGATGCATCTCAATCTGAAATTGGAAAACAGATCAATCTATAGAAAGGACTTCATACATCTATGTAATAATAAATACTCATACTTCTAAATTCCGCATGCCCTTTTATAAAAAGACATAAACACACATATTTATTACCTGGTTTGTTGCAGGTGGAATAGTGGCGCTTTTGAGGATGTGTTCGATTTGTTGACTGTTAAAGTTGGAAATTCCAATGGACTTTGTCAATCCAAGCTCAACCAATTTCTCCATTTCCTTCCAGGTGTCAGCCAAATCAGTCTCGTTATCAGCGATTACTTTGCCATCATCCCCATATGGAATTAAGGTTTCACCAGGTTGAACACCTATGGGCCAGTGAACCAAGTATAGGTCCACGTACGCAAGCCCAAGGTCGCTCAAAGTCTTTTTGATTGCTGGAAGGACACAGTCAGGTTGGTGGGCATTGTCCCATAACTGTACACAATTGAGTGCATTATCATTATTATTTTTACAGACACAGGTCTAAACAGATACTTTCGTCCGTTCAATGCGGTAGTGCTAAACCTATTTAGCAAGGAATTTAGGTATACATTAAAATGTAGGTTTACCTTGCTGACAACAAACAGGTCTTCACGTTTCACAGTACCATCATCAATTTTAGCCTTGATTCCAGCACCAACTTCAGAGTTCATTTTGATAGATTCGGGCTCCATCAATGTGTCGGTAGCCGGTATCAATCGCGATTTTCACTGCTTCAGTAACTTGACCAGGCTCGGACTAAAAAACGAAAAATTGACATTTTTATTATTACAATATTCATCTCGCTTTACGTTCTCAAAAAAATTAACGCTAATATTTACCTGCCATGTTCCTAGTCCCAAAGCAGGCATGTCAAGCCCATTGTTAAGTTTCAAATTAGGCACTTGTTGAGTAGCCATTTCAATACAAGTAGAATGGGAAATCTGAAAACAGCAAAAAACGAAGTACTGCGTCCTGCTCCTATGCAAGTTTAGAGTAAAGTGAGTCCATTTGATAAAGTGACTCTAACACCATGTCATTAGGTAAGCCAACCAGACTGTATATATAAGTGAAACCAAGTCAGGTTGCTGAAGGCATATTATTAGGTTTTCATAAGTTCACCATGCGAAAATGCACCGGCATATGGCGAATGAGATTTTTTCACCTGTGGACAGGGCAAGGCAAGGCTTGGTTTAGCAAGTTTCTATTCACATACCACATGTCATGTCGCTTGATAGCTTGGCCTTTCAGCCTCATCGTATTTAAATACATGGATTCATAATCATCATAATATATGCATGCGCATGCAGCTACACAAATGAATGGAAAGAACGCACGGTTGCCGGTTGGCTTGGCTAGGGCATGTTCCTTGAAATACCTTAGACATTTGATTAAAATATTATCTTTCCATAAATCTCCCCATTAAATGATATCCAACCGAACCTAAGCTATAGCACCTACTACAAACTTTTAGAATTTAAACCATATGCAACATTACAATTAATTGTTTGTTAGGTAGGACTGACAGTGAGTGTGAACCATCACACTTTTTGCCTTGCCACGTACTAAAGGAGCTGCACAATTCAACTCAATTCAATTTGGTAGTATGTACCTAGGTATGTATTTACGTATTGCATGGTTGCATATGAACGTTCTTGGAGTGTGGTGTAATCTCTTAGTTAATACGGTGTTATAGTATTTGCTGGAGATTATGACAAGTGACTAATGAGATAGATATCATCCCCAAGCGGCTGGCTTACGTACGCGTACGGCTTGTATTTCGTTTGGTACAGTGTACAATTAGACAGACGTACGAAACGAATCATAAGCATAATATACCATGTCGTCCCAGAGTGGGGAGACGAGACCACATTAGAAATTGTATGCATCTTGCTACGAATCTACGTTATTAAACGCTGTCTGTTTGGTTTGCATAGCATTGCACGTTCTTTACCATATTATATCAGAGAAACCTTGAACTTGCGTTTCAGTGTCACACGCAGACACGACACAACCCAATGAAATTGAAAACTTGGAAAGAGGATGACCTTCACAGTTGTTGACGGATATTCCTGTCAACGTCAACGCGTAATACTTGCATGTTTAGCATTGGTAGTAGTAGACTTATCCCTTCTCCTTCTAAAGCTACATGATGTACTTGTGAAAACCCCATGTACCGCACTGTGAAAGCACGCGTTCATGAACAACATAACTTTGATATAACTCTAGACAAACCTACTCCCCTACTGGGTTGAAAATATTCAAAACCAAGTTTGGGATAGAAGGCTTTGGCTTACAGTACACTACAAACAGAAAACAGAATTAATTATTTGTTTAACTCAGGAAAGAGGTAATTAATCCTGTCAAACCGAATTTGTACTTACTTACTACATACCTCACTAAACAAAGCATGAAAACTACTTCTAGCGTTTGACGTGTGTCTCTCTGTCCGTAAATAGAATCTCACAAACTACTGAAAAACTACCCATTAAGCAAGTCCATTGATACAATGAATATTGAAGGGAAATTTTTTTATTTGATAAGACAAACTAAGTATTCTAGTTCTAGTATGTTGTAGACCGTAAATGATGTCTAGTGCAAATGCGTAATGTACGTACATAAATATGTATGATATGGGTAAATAAAAGAGCTGACTAGATGTTCAAAAGCAGTTTCTTAACGCATTTTTGGATATGTCAATTAAAGCTAACATTATTATTGAAATCCATATTTCAATACACTGACAAAATTAGTATGCATATTACATATATTAGAAACGGAATGGAAAGTGGAACGGAAAATTCTGCCAAATCAACCTCCACCATTGTTTTCCTCCTAGTTTTTTTTGCAAATTGACTATTAGAGACTATTAGAAATGTAAAGTAAATGCAAAACTAAAACTATACAAGTTAGTTTCTAAATAAGACCAATAATAGTTTACACCCACATCTGAAATATGGAGTAGTGGGAGAACAAAAGTTTATTCAATATTTTTATTAACCTCTAGTCGCATATTTAGCAATTCGTTCAAATGTAAAATTGTATTTTGTACTATGTGTATATCGTCAAATTATACAAGCGATTTGATACCTATTCTGATTTGGTCCGTCGATCGCTGATCTGCCTTGACCTTGAGCCCAACCTAGTAATCGTGCATGTCGCATACAATACATGTAACTTGAAACTTGTTTCAGCTCATGATAATGTACCGATGATTCCTACAGGAATGGAAGAGTGGTATTGAGTCGTATCGTGATAAAAAGACATGATAAAAATTATTCTACAATAATGTTCAATCCCGAATAAGATGAAAGCATTTCACCGACGGACAGCTTGGGAAAATATAAATGAACTTTGAATTCTTTGTTTAAATTCCTTACTACACAAAAAACATACATACAAGGCGTACTTGTGCATGACCCATTGAAATATAAATGTAATTAATGACTTCTCTCGACAGCTAATCAACACAATAGGTGGAAATTATGTACGTTTGCTTAGGATTATGTAACGAGTGAACGTGTCTGATTTGAACGAAATTGAAACTAATTTCAAACATAACATTTTATACATATTATGGAAAATGCCGGTCTCTTTTCGATGTGCTCAAATTGCTAGACCATTTTCAGAATTTGCAATCTTGCATGTGTACAAAACACGTTTCATTGCTGGAAATGAACCTTTTGTTTGTTGGTCAACCAATAACCAACCGTTGTATTGGCGTTGTAAAAGTTATGGTCATGCTGCAAATGGTGTACGGTCAGCGGTCATGCTCAATGTCATTCAAAATCGGTTATGATATGTAATTACTATATATACATTTATGTGGTGCACAATAATATTGTTTCGTGGTATATGTATATGTATTAGGATAGGGTTTATTATGGGATGTCATCTCAGGGTAAAAAATATAGCCTAGTTAATATGCTGCTGTGCATCGATCATCTCATCTCGTACAAAACAGAAATCATTTTGCTTTTGCTACAACTATATGGTTATGGTCACTAATGCAATCCCAGTACTTATGTGGTAAATACTAATACTAGTACCAGCACAACAAGCTTGTAAAAATGATTTAGCACGCTGTAAGTAAGTGCACAAGTCACTCGGTTTATTCGTTTTCCTTGGAAGCTATTAAGGATTGATTATATAACAATTGCATGAACACTTCATGCCATGCGCAAACAGATTGCAATGGTATTAGAACAACCAGTTTAAACCAACCCACCAAGTATATAAGAACGCTGCTTCACCCGCTTCATCAAGTGAATTTCGTTGTATTACCAACGCCAGTTATAACGTTATACACACTTGCCTGGCAGCAGTCTCAAAATGGCCGGAGTTCAATTGCTTGAAGACCGGAAGGATCTCGTAATTCCCAGAAGACTTGTAAAAGTTGGAGTTGCACAATATAGCGCTGTTAACTTTGACTTGGAAGCAACCCTCAACCGCTTGGAAACCATTGTAAAAGATGCTTCGAGCAAAGGGGTGAAGTTGCTCTTATTCCCTGAAGCTTTCCTCCCTGGATATCCACATGGGGGGGATCTAGGAGCAGTATTTGGAAATCACGCTCTATCAGGAAGGAAAATATATGAATTGTGGCACAACTCTGCTGTGGATGTTGAAGGGCCAGCGATTACCCGACTTTCTAAGATAGCAAAGGAGAATAACATCTTCTTGGCTGTTGGTGTAATAGAGAAGGAGTCAACATCATCGACTTTGTACTGTACCGTCGTTTTCATTCAAGAAGACGGCGAGTATTTGGGCAAACATAGAAAGCTCATGCCAACTGCTATCGAGCGGATAACATGGGGCCAAGGGGATGGGTCCACTTTGCCAGTCTACAACTCTCCTGCGGGGAAAGTCGGGGCAGTGATTTGCTGGGAAAATTATATGCCTCTTTTAAGAACAACCATGTACCACAAAGGTAATTAATACAAACGCTCTGCAATTTCATGAAACAATCACAAGAAAATAATAGTAATGATTACAGAATAATTTCCCGGAACAAATATCATGTCACGTAGTAATTTGTTTTAAATCCAGGTGTGCAAATATACTTGGCCCCTACGGCTGATAATTCCCTAAATTGGGAGCACACAATGCGACACATTGCTATGGAAGGTCGCTGCTTTGTCCTGGGTTGCAACCAATTCACCCGTCGATCCGACTATCCGCCAGATGTAGAGTTTCCGAACGCCATTAGTGACAAAAACTCTGATCATATTTTATGTAAAGGTGGCAGCATTATTGTTTCTCCTCTGGGAGAAGTGTTGGCCGGACCGAATTACACTTCAGAGGGACTTCTGGTAGCTGAAATCGATTTAAATGATGTTCTCAGAGGAAAATACGATTTGGATGTAGTTGGTCACTACAATAGACCCGACGTATTTACTCTTTACGTAAATGAGACACCGAATCAGGGTATTATTACGAAGATGAAGCACTTGATGGTTGGCGATCATCATCACACAGACAGAGAGCAAGGTTGCAGTTCCAACGATTGCAAAAAGAAAGGAAGTAAATCTAAGGACAAGAAAACATGCAAAAGCGGCGGCTGCAGCAGTCACGAAGAAACGCAGATGACTGAATAAGAAGGCTATTTTAATTTGTGCCAGGCTGCAATTTGGTCTAACTCGTACAATTAATTATTGTACCAAAATTTTAAAATGTGAGACGCAGGCACATTGGCACATAATATAATAATTCCAATTTTAATATTTCAACATGCATGGTATATAAGAAATAAATTGAACTTTTTCGATTTTTACCAAATGTCTTGCGTGTTAGAATTGGAGTTAGACTTTTCTTATTACTTACAATTAGTTTTACTTATTCATACAAAACCATTTGCAGGTTGAACTCGCTGCAATATCACTTTTAAAATTTAAGCTGATAAGGTATCAACATGAGGGCGATTCTTCGTTGTAGGCTTCGTAAATATTGTGGAGCCATATTTTCTTCAATACATGTAAAATATCATATCAAACATACGTTAGAAATGTCAAAAAGTCGCCCTGTCAAGACCTTCTCAAAATACCGGTTTTCGTTTCATACACAGCAACACAGCATTAGGATGTTTAGGTAATAAAAATGCAGCGACTGACGATGGGTCAAAATCGTAGATCAGATTTGAGATGTTACACGGACTTGTATAGTTCAAATTCAAGTAAATACGATTAACTCGTTACTAATTTCCATGATATGCCTGTGTGTAAATAATTTACAGCTTATTAGTTATTACTTATTACACGTGCAACTGGAAATGTAATGGAAATGTGTATAAATAAACCTCACAACGATTTTATCAATTTCACTCTCCCTTTGATTTCGCTCCTGTTAAAATATTGCTTCACTTCGCCTTTCTGGACTTATAAATCACATATATTATATTCATCGAGAATGGCAACATTATTGGAAGACCGAAAGGACGTGATTATTCCCAAGAAAATCGTCAAAGTTGCTGTAGCGCAGTACGCATCTGCCCTTTTCGATCTTGAAAGGTGTCTCGACAAACTCGAGAATGTTGCAAAAGATGCAGCAAACAACGGAGCCCAGCTAGTCGTCTTTCCTGAAGGGTTTTTGCCAGGTAGTATATACTTTTTAAATTCTTATTCAACTGAAGGCAGAACTATTTTCATGACTTGTGGCACAATTAGATTACTTGTAAAATCATGAAAAACTGAGAATACCTACCCATCTTATAATTACTATGTATTACGATTTGGAATGAAGAAGACTCATGTATTCCTTATGTAAATGTATAGCGATTTTATATACCTTCTTCTGTTCTTGGGAATCAGTGATTAAATCATTCCATTTTATACACTGGTTACAGGTTACCCGCACGGAGGAGACTTTGGTGCTGTTTTTGGAAACCATGGACTGTCTGGTCGAAAAATATATCAATTGTGGTGGGAATCAGGTCACATAATATAACATAACATATTTAATGCTCCACATATATACATTGCATGCATCATGGAATGAAAAGCTGAATGGGAATTTGCTTGACTATCTTGGAATTTAGCTGTCCTCATTCCTGGACCAGCGATTACTAGACTCTCAAAGGTTGCGAAGGAAAATAACCTTTTTATGGTTGTCGGTACTATTGAAAAGGAGCTCACTTCTGCGTCACTGTATTGTACCGTTGTTTTCATCGACGAGAATGGTCAATACTTGGGAAAACATAGGAAGCTTGTGCCAACAAATATCGAGCGGATAACATGGGGCCAAGGGGATGGCTCAACCTTGAAAGTTTACGATTCACCGGTGGGAAAAGTTGGTGCGGTGATTTGCTGGGAAAACTACATGCCGTTTGTGAGGGCGACTCTCTACAGCAAAGGTACAGCAATAACTGTTTGTAGAAAATGCATATCACGAGGATCCATCTGAAGTTATGTTTTGAACTTCGTGTATAAAAACCGGCTTAAATGGAAACATGTACGAAATTACGTGTGGAGGGGAGAGTGATATTTTCTTTCACTTTCAGTTGGTAGATAATCAGTGTATGTATAAGATTTATAATTGATATGCTACAGAGGGAAGTTACTTACTGCTTCGTTCAGTTCACTCTGTTATTTCGCAAAAAATAATTTGAATTAGTAATTTAAAAATCTTGTCAAAATCTTCAGGTGTGCAAGTGTATATTGCCCCAAACGCTGATCAAAACGGTACAATGTTTCAACATACGTTACGCCACATTGCGTTGGAAGGACGATGCTTTGTTATCGGTTGTAATCAATACGCACGAAGATCCGATTATCCTAAGGATCCAATTTTCCCCAACGCTATAAGTGACAAGGAAGGGGATACGGTGTTAAGCCGAGGTGGAAGCATAATTGTCTCTCCATTGGGTGAAATTCTCGCAGGGCCAAACTACGAAGGAGAGGAGCTGTTGCTTGCCGACTTGGACCTAAATGAAGTCATAAGGGGAAAATATGACTTGGATGTTACAGGTCATTACAGCCGACCTGATATTTTCACTTTGTATGTCAATGAAAACCCAAATCCTGGCATTGTTTCAAAGATGCGGCAGCTTACGACAAGCGGTGCTCCAGGTGATAGTCACGATACAAATCCAGACGCAAATGCGGAATAACAAAAATACAATAAAAATAATGCGTTGTTAAATAAATATCTACACCCTGCACGATAACAGAAAAGATTGAACGTCTGTATTTTTTAAAAATTTAATTCAGTCATCCATAATCTGGGATCTAATAAAAGTTTCACAGCTAACATCTTACTACGTAGGTAGGTTAAAATTTAAGGCGACAGAAGTGGTTATAAGTTAGGTTGACTGGTAAGATGCGGGTAACATTGCTGAAATCGTAGTATTACAGTCAGTATCGCTTGCGTAGCAGTCATTTAATAAAATAAAATAAACCAAAGATTATTGAGGGCGGCGGAGGGGAGTGCTTGCGTTAACCGCATGACGAGGGGATAAAACTTATACATACTCTTTTAAACACAGTAATAAAACTATTACACAGTAAGTACGCATAGGTATCACTAAAAGAACAACATTAGGATGACTGGCACTTCATATTTATATTTTTTAGTTTAATTCATATTCCGTGTATTACTGTTGATAATGGGTAATTTGTCCCAAGCTCAGAAAGCCCAGTGAAATGTCTCCATCAGCGCCAACACGAAGAGAATTGATAGTAGAGTACTCATCATATACTTGATCAATATCAAACAAAAAACAGCTAGAAATATAATACCAGAAAATGTAATTAATTGTTGCACTATTGGTTTGGAATGGACGAAGAATTAAGGAAATTAAGTATAAATTAAGGAAACGTACGAAACTCTCCATCCATTCAACTCTTTTTCGTCGTAATTATTTTTTTGAAAGTAAAATTGTAAGTCATTCTTCTCAATATCTGCCGGGGCAATCGGTAGGTTGGGAATGCCCGCAAAAAACTGACTCAAATTAAGGCTTATGAAAAATTTGCCCCGAACAGATGTCGCACAAACTATCCAAGGAGCCAAGTAAAACTTTCCTGTCGTTACAACAAAATGAAAGCATCCTTTAAAAGGGATATTCAATGTGTATTTGTATCGTACAACTAATTGTTAAGACTTGTTAATATGATCAAAACTGTACCTGTTCGGGAAGCCACTTTTCCCAAGTTCAAGATAAATTTTTAATTGATGATTGATAGAAATAGATTTCCAAATAGCAATTATAGCTAACGTTAGTCGACTGGCCGTGATTGATATATCCAGAGGAAACACAACTACCGTTCCAGATATTTATAAAAATACATTAAATCAATTCACTTTTCCAAATACTATACATCAAGTAAAGTTTGCACAAACAAGCTTTTGTAAGCCATTGCATACATTGGAGATGAAGTTAATGGATCTTCGAAGTTATTACGCTTCTTCGAATTTAGTAACTTCAGTGATCCGCCACCAGAACTTTGTAAGCCATTGCATACATTGGAGATGAAGTTAATGGATCTTCGAAGTTATTACGCTTCTTCGAATTTAGTAACTTCAGTGATCCGCCACCAGAAAATGCGTTTTCTGTGTCATAAATGATTTTTGGATCACTCTGCATTAAAGTTGATGACGGTTTTTCTTCCTGTTTTTTGTCGACTCCACTAGCACGCAACAACTTCACTTTTTCATGACCTGGGCCACAATCATACTCCACGCATTTTATTGAAGAAAACACGACTGGTTGAAATGATTGCTTCGATAGGTCAAACCAGGCATCTGTTGAAATTATCTAGAAACATGGATTTTATACATTTATCTCATGAAACACTTTACCAGAGCCAACGATACTTAACAGATAGGTAGATATAATATTAAGTACCTTTCCAAAAGAGAATTTCTTGGTCCCATATCCCCTCGAAAAGTCAGTACCAAAGAAAACTTGAAACATTTTAGAAGAATTTTTATCCCTATTATCACAGTTTTTCGATGCGGAATTGGTTCCTTCCAAGATATCTTCTGGGTTCGAAATACGGCCTGCATTCAAACAACGAAATTGCAAATTTTTCATACATTTCGCCCAAAGTTCGTCGTCAATAAGAGGGAACTCCAGGAAGGCGTGATTTTCATATGTCCACCTGTTACGAAGACAAAAGAAATATTAAATTTCTTATACGTAATACTATCTAACAATGAGTTCTACCTAAATTAAAATTGAAGCTGAGCATACCCTGGGGCGAAGAAAGCGTATGACAGGTCATGTGGGAAAATTTTGTCCACAGCCTGAAATTAAAGTAAAGTAAGTAAATTTGATATTGGAGACAAAAACATGTCCACCATACTGCTAAAAAACATTACCAGGCATGTGTTGAGACCCCCTCCACCCCAACACCCCCTTCCCCAACAATCTACTCCAACAAAGACATCGTAACGTCGATCCCCAGCTAACGAGGCAGAAGAGCGGAGTTTCTCGTCGTTCCAGTTGTAATTTAAGTAAATCCCGTCACAGGCATCAAAGAAAATTCTAAAAAAACGTTTTATCTTCCTCCTATTCTGTTTGCTAAAATTTATAATCTGCTGTTACATTCTTACTTATTGTTATCATTTAACGAGTCCTGCCAGTTAAGTTTACCATCCTTAGTCACAGAGTCATACCTACAAAATAAATCATTAACATTTTAAATGCTTCATGTGTAAATTCAAAAAGTAATATAAAAATCAAAAGTATTTAATTAGGAGTACTACCAAATGACCAGATTTTTAGATGCGCGTTTCTTGAGAGCCTGAGTTAATCGCTCGGTAAACATCACCATTTTGTCCACCCAGCCGTGTTCCTCCAATTTATTTTCAATGTTTAACAAATACCCATCAAAACCAAAGTCCTGGCTTATATCACATAATTTGTTTACTGTTTGGTTGATGGATTCCTCTGATGACAGAATTTTTGAACAAAGGCCAATTCCTTCATCCCACTCGGTTATTATTGTACCTTGAAGTTTCAAGCACAGGTCATACACAATATTCTTCATTCATTTTAACACGTTAATTAATTACTAATTAATTTACCTAAAATTTTTACTCCATGTGAATGAGCAGCATTTATCCACCCCAATGGAGGAATTGTAACAAATTTATGAGAAAAGTAGACAAAGATGTCAGTCAAAAGCCAATTGCGATACGTGTAGTTTTCCATATTCCTGGTCCCTTCAACAAACCTGAATCAATAGAATCGAACCGTGATCAAAACTCACCGGTGTAGTGTAATTACTCTTGCTATATATAATTTTTTACCTGTCATCGCCATATCCCCCTTTCAAATCATGACACACAAGAGTTAAAGGGAATTTGCCATCCTTCCCTACAGTTTTCCCGTTAAAACCAATCTTCGAGTTTGCAAAAGTAGTTGATAATGGAACAGCCTTGGATTTGCACAATTCCCGAAAGTTTGAATGGTAAATTTGGCAGTGTCCAACTTCGGAAGTGGTAGTATCATTTCCATATTGCATAAGCTCATCAAACGTCGAGATTGGTTGGCAACAAGGGTTTTCAAAGTTGTTCGGTATGACATCAGCAGAAGTACTCCCACTCGCACTCCCATCAACTCCTCTCATCATACTTCCCTCTGGAACTGGACTAGAAATTTCGGTAACCACTGTTTCTCCTTCAGATCCCATTCTTTCCCCTCCGCTCCACTCCAGCAGTCTCCAGTAGACTCTTTAGGTATTGTTTCACAGTGAAACTTTCACCTGCCTGTCACCCACCGACCTGTTGTCACCTGACTTCCCACGAACGCACGACTTTATTGACTAAATATCCTTTCAATGGGACACATATATACCTAACTACAATATTATTGAGTTTTCTTTGCAATTTTCAAAAAAATGACTCAATTCCAAATCAGGGGTTTGGAAGTTGGAGGGTTCTGGTGGGTGGGGGACTGATTGTCAACA
Source organism: Dicranocentrus wangi (assembly GCA_036850665.1). NCBI lineage: Eukaryota > Metazoa > Arthropoda > Collembola > Entomobryomorpha > Entomobryidae > Dicranocentrus > Dicranocentrus wangi. The sequence goes on from JAANSN010000649.1 coordinate 48,990, forward strand.
TTTAAAACATATGATGGTTTTGTTTTGTTTGTTAACAACAGACGCTACTGCACGCACTACGCACACCGACCTGACACTTGACACGCATGAAATTGAGATGACAAAAAAAATGCAAAAAACAATCTAATTGCACGGAGTGCGTCGAGGATGACAACTGAATGACAATATCAGACAACGAAAATAAAAAAAATGAGCTGGAGCTGGATGGAGGAGAGTCGATCAGGTGTTCCTGTGTCTAGTGCCCATCTTCTGCTGACTTCTTTCTCTCTTGCTTTATGCTTGCTTGGCTGCATGCATGTTGCCTACCTACTTACGTGTGCGTGTGGTGTATGTAGATTGTAGATAGATACTTACTTTTACTACAACTTAACTTGCGCGTAAGTAAGCGTGTGAATGAGGTGAGGAATCCTCCAGCAAGCAGTAGCGGTGGATGAAGGGATGGATTGGTGTGTGTCTGTCTGCCTGTCTGATTGTGAGTTGAGGTGAGTGAATTTTCCGTCCATCCATGCATCCATACGATCCGTGACCATATTATTATGCCATGCATTTGCATCGATTTACATGCATGCACATTCATTAAAAATTCAATTACATACATTTGCATGCGTCAGCATACAGAAGAAAAAATGCAGGTATCAGCTATCCTACGTTAGTTTTAGAAGCACAGTATGCACGCTCGCTTCATTCAGGGAACATCATTCATTACGAAATGCATGTGCATGTGCACCATATTTCGGCATATGTGGTGTGGTGTGTGGGGCAGTCGCAGTCGGGCTATAAACTTGATAACTCGGCAGAAACTACTAAACTACTTCCGTTTTGAACTGTTGCATATATGGTAATAATGCACAAGTGCCCAAATTTTTTAAACGTCAAAGTATCACAGTTATTCCGCTACGTAGCTAACATTCGTTGACATCGGTTTATTTTCATATGGAAGATTTTGGTTCGACGATTGAACTTTGGACGAATCTATGAGGCGTTATTGTGCCTTAGCCTTATCATATCATCATATTCATTGTCATAATGATGATATTCATCATCGATCATCGTATTATCCTAATTTATTTTTTTCAGTCAGTCAGTCCTATGTATTATAACTACTTACTTACGATTAGATAGAAAGAGATGAGCGATTTGGCAGTTGTAAAAAACTAATAACAAAGTTTCAAAATACTTTTAATGATGTCAGATCATCGGAGTCGGAGGAACAGCAAAATGGCTTGTTTGTAATAATTCCGGAAATTCGCTCGCGAGTCGTGATCGAATGTGATGCGGAAATTACGAGACTATTGAAAATTTGAATTTTCTCTCGTCAAATTTGTTGCGAGTCAGTCAAAACTTCATATTATTATTATGATTGGCCAGAAGACCAAGGTTTCTCCTTTTAATTATACCTTGCTAAAGTATGTACGAAAAATTTCTACCGCAATTTATAGCGGTTTCTGAGCTCGTCCTTCATTTTACCCCCC
>JAANSN010000650.1:0-50452 GCA_036850665.1 Dicranocentrus wangi
TTAAACCACATATGCGACACAGTCATTTTATTTTGAGTTAATGTACCAGTTTTATCTGAGCAGATAACAGAGGTTGACCCCAAAGCCTCAACGGCTTGAAGGTGCTTAACCAAACAATTTTTTGAAGCCATTCGTTTCGCAGTTAAAGAGAGAATCATGGTAAAAGTGACAGATAGTCCTTCGGGGATGTTTGCAACCATAATTCCGATGATGAAAAAAATCGCGTCAAGCCAATGATACCCCATCATTATGGCAATAAAAAGAAACACGATTCCAATCACGCCAGATCTTATAGTCATAATCAAAATGAAACGATCCATTTCAACCCCAATCGGACTTTTCCCTGCGTCCACCGTTGAGCTCAAAGTGGCCAGCCGACCCATTAACGTTTTATCTCCTACACGAACCACTAAACCAGTAGCGTTTCCTTCTATTGCGTTGGTTGAAAAGAATGCCAGATTTTTCGTTTCCATCGGGTCACTACTCGTGCACTCCTTGGAACGCTGTTGTGCTTCTGATTCGCCCGTTAAACTGGAGTTATCAACCTTAAAATTCTGGCAGTCTACAATTCGTATATCTGCAGGGATGAGATCTCCCATTTTCACCTCGATTATGTCACCGACAACCAACTCCCCTGCGTCAATGTCCATCCGCTTCCCATTTCTGCATGCGACCGCAACACGTGGAACCATCTTTTTAAAGGATTCCATTATCCTATCGGATTTCAGCTCTTGGAAAAATGTAAACAGTCCAGAGACGCAGACTACGATGACAAGGGCAAAGCCAAGATAGAGCTGACAAAGGTTTGTAAATGTTAGAAGATGGCCATAATGTGGTCACATATTAAAATTGTTTACAAGTAAAATTAAGTAGGTTAAAGGATTCATACGTCATCTTTTTCACTTGTTCCACTCGCAGCCACTTGAATGCCATAAATGGCAAAGCTGAGAGCTGAACTTGCCAACAAAAGCGCATTTAGGCCTCCCACAACAGCTTTCAGGAACTTGGAAAGTTGAGATATTTTTTTAGGAGGGACTAATATGTTTGTACCGTACTTTTTTCGATTTCGTACTACTTGCTCATCTGTTAATCCCTGTTAAAAAAGTTACTTTATAGCTACTCAATATTAGATTCGAAGAATTAAAATTCCAAATTATTATTATTGTCCAAATTATACATCAATAGGATCAGTTCGATATCTGTGAAATATTTGATGGAGTGGCAAAACATGATCGAATTCGTCTTCTTCGTCCCATGCCTTGGCTTGTGGTTTAGGCTCTTCTTTTTTAACGATATCTTTGAACTGTGAACAATTTTTTATGTAATGTTTACGAGTGAATACACTTGTGATAAGTGGAGAAATAAGGGCAATGATAATGATTGTGATTAAAATATTCCATCTTAATATTTTAAAAAGTACCTGTTTGTCGAAGTCAAAAGCTTTGTTCTCATATCCAAGACTTTTCTAAAAAAAACATAAGTAAAACCGAATGCAGTGCAAATTGAGCCACTGATCTCATTTATTTTGCATCAATTCTGTGAATGTATAGGATATTACTTTAACAGCTCCTGCACTTCCGTAGCTTTTCGAACGTTTCCTTTCCCGAGGCGCTGTTGCATCGAGCAATTTTGTTTTTTCCGTAGGAAGTTCCAGTTGCTAAATTGGAATTGCAATATTATGTTTATAACGGTATATATTTGCATGTTTTACAGAAAAGGGTACCGAATTTACCATATCATTGGATTTGAACAGGATTGGAGGCACTAAAACACTGCTGCTTTTTCTGTGAACACTCATCCTTCTATCATTTTATTATAGACCTTTATTAATTGAATTAATAAAGTTTAGTTTAGTTTTCTCAAGAGGACGAAAGATCCGCTCTGATTCAAGTTGAGTTGAGAGTTGGAATATTGAGGTTGGAGTATAATGATTAAAACAAAATCCTGTTATGTGGACGCAAAGTGCGAAGAGTTGTCTTTGGTCCCCTTTATGGCGAATATAATAAAAGACATCCCCGTCATTGCACTAAATAACAACAAACCAGGGATAATAATAAATAAATAATATGGTAGCATCAACACACATCATTAAAAGGTCTGATCCATTCAAACACGACAGATGTGAAAGTATGTTTTTCTGGACATACATTAAGATTAAGACTATATTGTACATACGAACTATGGATTCAGGGCGTTGTTAATTGCTATATTCTTTTTTTGATGCATGATTTTAGTCTGGGACAGGTTTAGGAACTGGTTAAATCCCATTTAGTCTGGGATCCCAATAAAACAATCTTCGCCACATGACTTATCAGGTAATAGATTTATGTTTCGTATGTGAGGATGAAATAACTTACAATTAACAAAAATGATTTTGGGTACTTTTCCTCGACAATAGGTACTGCGTATTTGTAGGTTTGCATAATATTATACTGTATATTGTCAATCAATGTAATGCACAAATAATATTTTCTCCATTTTTAAATTGACGCTCGTTATAAACAACTGGCTTACTACCTAGCTGTAAATCTGTATGAGTACCATACTTTACACAATCGTACGGTTTAACAGTACCATACACTATAAACATTTTGATACTGTCACTGCCATTGATATTAAATAGGGAAGTTACTTGCAAATCATTTTCTCGTGTCCAATTTTTAACCCTTGTAAAATCAGTTAATGTCCCCATGCATAATTATTGATAGCACGTTGAAGTTCTCCTTTAGCTAGTCTTACTTTTCCTTACTCACCAGCTAACCGGAGTGGACTGCAACATTAAATACGTTTTGAGCTGACATCTGTCTGCCATCATTAGGTAGCAAGTTTGCATAGTTTTTTTTACAGTACTTCACCGCATAGGGTTCACGGTTGTGGGCTGTTGATCTTTAAATGTGTTTAAATCCTGGATTTTTTTACACGGGTAGCCAATATGTTATTGTTTAGATTTTGATTATTCAGCGTGTTGAATTCCTTTCCAAATAGAAATTACTTGCGATTGGACCCACTACGTCACAACCCCGAAATCACGATTAAGAATTCGATACTCGCGAACTCTAATAACTCTAACAGAGTTTGTAGGCTAAAAGAGTGGCTTCATCGTAATAGTATTCATATATTCATTCGCCAACTACGGTAAAATGTATGTACATTACCAAAAAAAAATCATAACCGAAAGAACAAAGATACTGGAACAAGATGACCTTGTACAATCGACAATGACAAGAAATACATGGATTGGTTAGTGTGAGCAACAAGCTTTTTCCTCTGCATACTGTCTTTAGTCTTTAGGATTTTGTTTTAAACGCTTGTATTTTGGCATAATGTACATATTATATGTGTGGTTGAATGTATGGAACCTAGATGCGGAGTGAAGAGTATTTGAATGCTTTAGCCATATAATATGCATATACATATATAAAAACTTCTATACACTCGCACTTGTGTAGTAAATCAGGTACACGTAGCATTCAATTCGAGCTTCCAAAATTCCAAGTACACATTACATTATTCTCCGGAACATGTAACCTGCATGTGTTTTTCACCACACTCTCACTAAACATACTACCACCACATTATGATCAAGCACATGGTGTGTGTGATATTATAACTTCAGCTGTCAATAGAAATTCGAAACAATTTGCTCTCTTTTTGAAACTAATGATACACTGATATTTGCATTCCATATAAGGCTTAGAATAGAAATTATTTAGGGAAAAGTCCACAACGTGTACAATAGATTGATTGACATACCTACAACTACAAGACCTATATACATCCTTTACAGTCTACCTCTATTTCCTCCAGTGCAGTCCCACATGCACCCAAGTAATACCAGCTCTTGCTCCGTTAAATAGTGCACATTTTGAAGTACTGCTTGCCTCACATTAATAACTAAGACTTTTGAAATGAGGACATCTGTCACAAAGATGAATCGCCAGGTACGTGTAAAAAAAGTTATATTCCAGAACATTTTTTTTCGATATTTGTATCCAGTAACATTTGATTGTATTTAATTTCAATTTTCAGTTATGGCGATTGATGGTCACAAACAGCAATGGTGGCAATGTCTTGAAGCAGACAAGGCATTCAGCTGGCATATTTTTAGAAGCGAGATCAAATTTCCATTTAGATGCTCCATCCGTGATTGGAAACGAACCTGATAAAAATTCTCCAGAATACAAGGTCAGCAGTAGTGGACAGTAGGATAGAACTTCAATTGATATACTTTGTTATGCATCTTTTTTAGTAGAAGTCTTTGAAGGTATTTTTTTGCTGATCTAGGAAAACCAAGAGAGCATGTCGAAGGTGGTCCAAGATTTGCGATCTAAAGTTTCAAAAATCATGCAAGGTGGAGGCGACAAGGCAATCCAAAGGCATACGTCAAAAGGGAAGCTATTGCCCAGAGATAGAATCCAGTACGTTCTTGATTCTGATTCGGCATTCCTGGAAATTTCCCAGTTTGCAGGATACGAATTATACGGGGATGAAGAAGTGCCGGCCGGGGGAATTGTTGGAGGAATCGGGACCGTGCACGGGTGGGTGAGGGGTGAAGGTCATGGATTGTTTTGGAAAATTTATTTTTAAATTTCCGCGCATACTTAATATAAATACAATTTTATGTCCAGGGTGGAATGCATGATTGTTGCAAACGACGCCACCGTAAAGGGTGGCTCATATTATCCAGTAACTGTAAAGAAACACTTGAGATGTCAAGAGATTGCGATGGAAAATCGCCTTCCGTGTATTTACCTGGTGGATTCTGGTGGAGCTAACTTACCTCGTCAGGCTGAAGTGTTTCCGGACAGGGAGCACTTTGGGAGGATCTTTTACAATCAGGCAAAAATGTCTTCCATGAAAATACCTCAAGTAATTAACTCAAAGTTTCAAAGTTGTTGTTAATTTTATTTCCGGTAAATATACATTTGATGACTTTCAAAATGGCAAACTTGTAATTAAACTTGGCAGATAGCGGTAGTGCTGGGAAGCTGTACTGCCGGTGGTGCATATGTGCCTTCCATGGCTGACGAAAGCATAATTGTTAGAAACCAAGGGACAATTTTCCTTGGCGGTCCTCCGTTAGTGAAAGCTGCAACTGGGGAAGAAATTAGTGCGGAAGATTTGGGCGGTGCTGATTTGCATTGTGGGTTAGTAGAAAATTTTTATCCATTTTTTTTAGCTAATGCTCGGGATTTAGTGAGATGGCACAAAACTAGTAAGAATTTGGCAAATTTAAATGGCTAATTTATGAATTCCTGAAAAAGGCAAGGGTTTAGCACAAAACTGGGATTTCAATCTGGGGTTCATGATTATTCATATTTTAAATAAATATTTTCTGGAATAAAGTTTGTCTTTGCCTTTTCTGCCAAATCCACGCTTTTTCAAGAGTTCATACACATATGCCAAATTAAATGCGCCGGCTAAAGTTTTTTTCCCCACTTTTACTAAATTTGTTTCTGTAGAAAATCTGGAGTAACGGACCACTATGCTTTAAATGATAAAGACGCACTACAAATAGCACGTAACGTTGTGAAAAACTTAAATTACACTGTGCCTTCAAAGAAATTTGCTGCATCTTCCAAAATTATTGAACCAAAGTTTGATCCAGAAGAACTCTATGGAATTGTAGGGACAAATTTGATGCGAAGCTATGATATAAGAGAGGTAGCTAAAAATAAGCAAATGCCATCCTACGAACTTGAAAAGTCGTACAGGTGTGTCTCCATTTTTATTTATATTTTTATTTGTCTTGACAGGTAATTGCAAGAATAGTGGACGGATCTGAGTTTTACGAATTTAAGGAAAAGTACGGTGACACTTTAGTAACTGGTTTTGCAAATTTATACGGGCATCCTGTTGGTATTATTGGGAATAATGGGGTTTTGTTTTCGGAATCTGCTCTGAAGGTACAAATATTCACTATATACATCACAAACAAGTTTTTAAAGTGTTTAATATTGTCTTGAACAATTGAAGCTTAATTGGTTAACTTAACAGGGGACGCATTTCATAGAGCTTTGCTGTCAAAGGAAAATACCTTTGATTTTCCTTCAAAACATTACAGGTGTGAATAGCAAATTAAACTATATTTTAAAACAGTGATGTAAATAGATTAGATAATGAAGTGGCTATACAATTTAGGATTCATGGTTGGCCGAGAGGCTGAACGCGGTGGAATCGCCAAAAACGGAGCAAAAATGGTAACTGCGGTATCATGTGCAAAAGTGCCTAAGCTAACTGTAATTGTTGGAGGCTCGTATGGTGCTGGCAACTACGGCATGTGTGGAAGGGCTTACGGGTAAATACAATCTATGTTCATCGACATTTTAATGGTTTTAATGCATAAACCATGTTATTCTACATTCCGCAAATTTGTTCAATAGACCAAGGTTCATGTATATGTGGCCAAACTCCCGTATTTCGGTAATGGGAGGTGAGCAGGCTGCTGGAGTACTAGCTCAGATTACCCGTGATCAACGAAAGCGAGAAAATAAAGAGGTTAACTTTTGATAAAATATAAAAATGTGAAAAGCCGAAAGCATAGAGTTAGTAAACTAAATAATATCTCTGTCAATTTTAGTTCACGGCTGAAGAGGAGAAAGCACTGAAACAACCAATCATTCAAAGATTTGAACATGAAGGTCACCCTTACTTTTCGAGTGCCAGGTATGAAGCAACGATAATTGAACGTGTCGGGTTTTTATTGTATATATGTCATTTTGTATTGCTTTATCAAAAATATTCCGCATATGTTGCAATTCTATAACCTTAGATTGTGGGACGACGGAATTATTGACCCAAAGGATACAAGGAAAGTGCTTGGACTCAGTCTTAGTGCGGCTCTCAACGCTCCCATTCCAGATACAACGTTTGGTGTGTTCAGAATGTAATTAAAGTAAAAGAAAGATTTAACAGCAAAGCATATAATAAAAAAAGTGTTCATCACAATTTTTTATATATGATTAACCACAATGGTGATTTCTAAATTCATAAAAGAAATTATGCATCGAGTTCTATTTTTAATCAGCATCTTTTTCACGCTGTTTTAGGATGTAGACTGTTGACATTTGCTCTTGCTCTAGAAGCAGTAGTGTAGTGTAATCCATATATTTTAGCATAACCCCGAGATGTGACTGATTACTGATTGTAAGTGGAAATGGAACATGGACAATGACTTGCAATGTTGGCATGTGCAATATTTATTGCACACACAGACACGAACAGTAGCGCTATACCACAGCTGCAGAGTTATACATGTGCGCTTCACGGTATGATGCAACGTTGCTTTGCAATCAAAAATCTGGCTGAATCATAAAGTTATTACTCACGGTCGGTCACAAGGTAGTCAAACGTTTCGGTGAACGAAGTGGAATGTTTTCTCTCTCGATTACGATCAAAGTTTAAGTTGATGATTTGCATCTTTCGTTTCGTAAATAATCCCCGAGCTGTTCGTATTTGTTTAGTACGTACGTAATTACAAATGACATATTTGATGTTGATGTTGACATTATCGTAACTTTTGTTATGATTCGCTCTTTTAGATTTTTACCTCTGATCAACTAACATGAAATTATGCTTGTTAGTTTCTTGCAGATTAATGCCAATTCTAATTGTAAAAATGCTCATATTAAAATCAGAATTATTAAGACATCAGTAAGTCGTACTTACGTCTTACGAAAATCTTATTACCGCACCTGTGCCACTCATACCCTTCACCACCCGGTGAACTTTCGGTGGTTACTTACTTGCCAGAACTCAAAGTGCAATGAGTGAGTGATATTTGAATTGCCTACACCACCTACGCATCATGAACGCCCACTCTTATTATATCCTAGTGAATATGAACGTTTGTTTCGTTTCGTGATTACTAAATTAAATTACTCATGTCTTCTTTTCTGGCTGGAATGATGAAGTTGGAGGTAGTCATGAACCAGAATTGAAGTCAGCATAAAACTTTGAACAAAAGTAAAACATGTGACATTGCATTACGTGACTGTATGATTTCTCGTACTCTGATATTGTCAACAAAACAATTACCTAGTGGAATATCGCTGACATTTCCACTGAGGCCTTGGAACATCATGACTACGTTGGACATGTAAACCAGCAGTTCAACCAAGTTTAGAAGAACGTACGCTCTTCTTATGCTAGTGGTATATTCATATTAGGAAATGTCATGTTTCAGAACCTGATGGACCTTCCTGGAGCTGCTTTACAGCTTATCTCATAAAATTAACTACTTGCCAAAACTATGAGATTTTGTCAACAATACTTTTTTCGATCACACATCTCCCAATGGCAAATATTAAATAGTGTACTCTCAGCGCTATTTTCCTTTTGAGACCAGAGTAAGAACATGATTCGCAGATGTAACTTTTGTTGGTAAGAGATATCCGGCCACACCGATACAATAGAATAATTGCATTTCGTTAAAATTATATTTAACTACTGAAGTGACATGCATGCTTACAGATTAACTTAATTTCACGGTGAAACCTTTCCCTTTTCATGTTGCATAAATCATTGGGCTTCCTATAAAAATAGCGGATCATATTATACGTTTATGTGATGTGGTGATCAGGTGATTGTTACATTGCAACTTCCAAAATCGCAGGGTATGCTGCAGAATAGATTAGAGACGACGACACAAGCTAATATTGTACCAGTTTGAACCTGAAGCATAGGTATATTTGATTTGATACGTACAATGAACTCATATGCACATCACCAACATTCAGTAAAAACGTTTTGCTCATGTTCCCCTTAATGATCAGATTATTTCAACGGATACTGATGATGAAAAGAAACCCATGCAAATATATACACTCGTTACGGCTTTATGAACCAAAAACATGATTCATTCAGGTCAGGCCGAATGCGAATAGTTAGATAAGTTATACTGGTGAGAAGGATGAAAACGGGGTGATGTAAACACAAGCAATTAGGGTCTGAAAGTCGAACTGGAAATAAAATGTCAACGATTCTAAGCTGCGGACAACGGAAGTAGTACCAAATTGCAAGATGAAGCTAAACAAAATCATTTGGTAATAAATACATACTTTCACTTTTAAATGATTTAGATAGAATGCATTAAGCGAAGATTTAGATTTACAGCAAGCATTATGGTTTTAAAATCAAATTAATGTTTAACTATAAATGTAACTGATCGATTTTAGATTTCACATTTAATTTACACACACACATTTAATCACATTTAAATGATTTAATCATAATGCATTGGTATTGCAGGCATAGGTATTTCCTTTAGGTACTAATATATAAAACACAATCGGTATGAACCTTCTCTATTCTCTCTTTAACTCACACACAACCGACGGGCGAGCCCTGCCTACCCTTGCCTTGAAGGAACAAAACGTTTTTGATCCTCATGAAAGAATTTTACCACCAGTACAACATCCTCTCCTTCATCCTTTGTCCTTTTATCCCAAAAGGTACAACATGTAGGACAGAGACTACCCTCACTTGTGAGATTTTTGGCAGCCTACTTCCTTTTTAGTATAGGAGTACCTCAAGACGTGCAGTGCGAGTCAGCAAATTATCAGGCTTCCTTGAATTTTCCAAATGCACATGTTTCTCATACAATATAGCCCTACTAGAATACCCAAAAGTGCTTACAAAACGGTTTCATCCAACTACTTCAATAATGCCTTGCCTCGGGGAAGAATGACACATTATGTGAAAACTCCGACCCAACTACAACTATATAACTCGAGCTAGATTTAAGCTTTGGTTTAAGGTTTCAGTCACAATGAGCACGATACACGATCTTTTTGAAAACTGTTGGCTAGGAGGTGAGAAAGGTCGGTACGTACACACATTTTAAGGTTGTTTTTCCTTAATCTCAACCCTCGAAAAGGGTACTGAAGTGGTGCCCAAGTGCCCACCAGAGATGCATCCGCCTCTCATTCCGGTCTGGAATATTTATTTACAAGGGCACAACAAGGCGTTTAATACATAGAGATGTGCCTCTGTTCCTCCTGTGAACTTTCCACTTCTTCCAGCTGCAATGCAGCTCTCTGAAACTGAATCGTAACACGATTAACAGTTTTCTTCACAAGTATAGTGCAGATTGAATCGGCAAAACTATCGTTCATTTTCAGTTATTAGGGTTTTCAAAGATGAACATTATTTAATAGCCAAAACGACTAACAAACTATTCAAAAATTAGCGACTTCCTAAACTACTCTCTTTCGAAGCCCGCTTAACCAACTGACCGACAAAAATATTCATCATAGATAAATTCCCAAAATAAATTAAAGCTTTATATGTAAATGCCATTTGTAATCGTAACAAACTAGCATACCCATACACTTACAGAACTCCAAGCATTTCCTTTGGGAATTAGCAAATATTAAAGTAACCATTTCAGTATTAGCAAAAACGCGACTTGACAAATCAATAATTTGGATATAAATGGGATAATTTTCTCCAGGCAGATGCCGACACCGTTTTTCATGCGCATCTCCTCATTGCGCCTACTGCAACAGATCCCTCATTCATAACACAGAGTAATAGTGTTCCCCCTCCAGTCTAGTAATCATGCATGTATGTGTTGTGTAATACGTAAAGTCTTGATCATACTTAAACTTTCGGTTTAAACCTCAACCAAGTTGCATGCATTGCAAGTTGTAACTAGCTGTCTCACTGGTCACTGGAATGATATTTTGAGTGTAGCTGATACATCAAATACTCGGTGTTGTTTACACATTCACTTTGCAGCGAGATAAGTATTTTTGCAAACAACAAACCGGATTGAGATAATGTGTATTTCGCTTTAAAATAACCAGAAACTATAAATATGTATCTAACCAGCACCGTGTAATGTAATGGACAGGATGGCTCATGTCGTAGAAACGACTGTGACAAGCAAAAACGTGGTGAAACGTTTTATAATACCAATAATTTCGCATAAATCATGCATTTTCATAAAACTGACAATTCAAGGAAATAGCTCAACTAGAAATGGCCCCAAAAGCATGATATATGAATATTATGTGTCTGCGAATTTAGCTCGCATGTTTTTGCTCTGTTGTGGTTATGTTTTATAAACTATAAATCGTACGATTTTATGGAGGCTTCAGCAACGCATAAACTGACTATTTCCCGAAAAGACACACATAGTAGTATCTAATTTAACAATAGTTTGATTAGTAAATTTAGCAAATGAACTAACAATTTTTATGCCGTTGAATTTTGTAATATATCGGAAATAACCTCCGTCGGAAACTCATAATTCCTTACGTCTTTTTGATTGAGTACGAATTGTTATATCGGCTTGACCAATGAAGAAATAGGAAATGAGTATTTTCCACAAAATCTTATAGAGGTTCTCAAACATTAAGAATTTTTCCTTTTTTATGCGGAAAATCCCGATGTTTTTCTGGTATATTCTTTGCTTTTCTGGAATCCCTAACCTCCTCTGGCTGGCTACTACTGCTACTGTTCTTAGCCTTCATGCCGAGCAGCATGAGCTCAACAAGTGACACCAGAGAACGGATTTAAACGGACTTTTAAAATAACGTGTTTTATGCTTAAAAGGTGAGCAAATTATCACATGCAAAAGTAAGATTTTGGGTGTTAAATTATTAATGTTATTTTCAACTTAATTAAATTAAGCAAGTTTAAATTCGCGTGATATTTTGATATTCATAAGCATTTCACATAAGATTTTGATGACATGATCCTTGATACAAAGCTCAATGCGTAGTGCTCAAATACAAGTGGACTTCTCATCTCTTTCCATCATTTTCCAAAATAGCTTTATTATATGATATTGCTAATTTTCCTTTGTAATAGCGTATTTTTTTGACCTGTGTGTTCTCTCTCACTGTTGACGTATGTACACGGATTAGTTCACCACGAAAACGTTTTCTGAACGTTACTTCACTCATACAGAGAGACTCACTCTATAGGAAAGTATATTTATTTACGTTATCATGTATCAACCAGCTTCAACACAGAACAGACTACTCAAAACTGCGTATATATAAGTTCTCCCACATTACCAGATTACCACATCGGGCTATTCCCTTTCAAACCACAGATAATATGCTGAACGAGAACGTATCTGTATTCGCAGTAATAACCTAACCCCCACAGATGCAACTCCCTATTATGCACCATGTAACATGCATCTAATCTCGAAGCCTTTTTCGTAGAAAAGGGAGCAGTGATCAGGCTATCATTCTATGCTTATAGTCCCCCAGTTACGTATGTCATTTACTAACAACAGCAGCAACCCTACGCTACGCTTGCTGTGTAGTTTTTTCCTCAGGATTTCTGTGGAAAGGTTTCTTGAATGCCACATCACCATTTACAACGTAAAACCTAATGAACACGGGTCGGACTGTTTAGTGTGCACAGTTCTAGCCTAAGGCAATGAATGGAAAAGAGTCGGCAAACTTTCCATTATATTATTCCACTTTTCAAGTAAAAATGATCATGATTAGAAGTAGCAGGAAAGTGTTGTATCTTGTATCTGAACAGAGTACTCAGTAGTATGTACTGGCATTCACACTTTTTACACGTTATATTCTTACACAATGCAATGCACACATGCGATGCAGACAAGCGTTGTTGCCAGTTTGCCTTTGCTACAGTATTAATACTAGTAGGTGCACAGTAAATTCTTCACATCTGGCTCGCACAGGACAAGAGCTAAATGCTACGATATGTTTATGTTTGGAGATTTTGGTGCATAGCACACTTTGCTAAACATTGTATAGCTTTGTTTGGCTTTGTAGTAACATCGGATTTCATGAGTTGGTAAACGCCTCTCATTTGCCATTGGTTCTGCTCTCCCTTCATGAGTTTCCACTGGAAGGAAAATGTATGTTACTGGGTGTTGGCGAAAGACATCTGGGAATGAGATTGAATTTACAATGCCTGAATGATAGTAAAATTTTGGATTTGGTAGGCTGAGCGTATGGAAAACTGGGAAAACTTGGAAACCTAGGCAAAATGCAGTGTTGTCTGGTGTCTGGTTGCAGTAAATCCACACAGCATAACAATACTTTCTCCATGTTCCTGGTGAACCCCTCCCTGGTGTCATGATGCATTTGTTAACCAGTTTAAGAGATGATCATGCAAACAAATGCAGCTGAGCTCTGGTTCCTTAATATGTGCAGCAGCTGTGAAGCACGTGCACGAATGTACTCAACGACCTTGCACTCCCAACTCCCATCCTATATAGGTATGACCGTGGGACAATGACATTGTCAATTTAATTGGTAACTGCATTTCAGACATTTTAAAGGGATTAATAATTTGCTCTCCGTACCTGTTGCCAATGCTAATACTTAGTTGATTCCAACTCCCATTAATGTTTCTTGAGTAATGACAGGGTTCCTGGAACCACTCCATGTCAAAATTTCAGGCAAAATAAATCCAACTCGTATGTAGCAAAGTGAAAGCCCCTGGGGAGCGGATTCATTGGAGAGGGACTTTGTTTGGGTGTAGATCTATGCTGCTTCTAGTTATAATAGTTTCAATATAATTTAAATAATTTATTCTTGTTTTGTGTCCTATTGTTGTCAGTTTCCATTTGTATGCATTGTAGGGGATAAAACTGGATAATGTTTGTCTGGTGGCAGTTAAGCCCATATCACATCCTGAGAAAATGATTTCTGACAATATTTGTACTGCTAAACACTAAACAGTTTCAATGCTTGATTGCTTAGTTAAGGAATTACAGAAATGATCACGGACTTTAAGCAACTTTGAGATTGGAATCTGTTGTGACATGTATTTATTTTGTTATTAAGTGATACTGCGCTATATTTCTGTGAAAACGTTTTTCACAGTCCTTCATTGGTCAAACATTTGTGTTGCTGTTAGGTGTTCAGTGTATTACAAATATTTCACATTACTATCTACTATCTCATGTCCCTTCACTGTCAGCCCAGCCTGCCAACTGATATTATAAATATATTACCCATATTGGTTTGCTGGAATGGTGTCTGCAATGCCCCATAATATGTGTATATCCAAGCTGACAGGAACTCTTGTTACTTATGGCAGTTTAGAATACCACAGTTATAGCATTGCATCATTTTTTCATTGAGCAGGATATTCCTTTTATGAAGATTAATATTAAATACGGTCGCATACAGGAAAAGGATAAGTTAAAATATCCATAACTATGCCACAAAATTCTAATTCATTCGTGTCAGCTTCAATGTGCATGTCCTTCCAGATGCTGTGAAATGATGAGCGCGTGTTCAACATGAAAATTTAACTACACACACAGAAGATCTAACGAACATCCCTGGTGGTTCTAAAGTGGCTTTCAATTTCAGAAAAGACTGAACTGGGTTCATTTTACCCCAAGATTTATAAAACAACTGAAAAGAGCAACAATGTGTGCTATGATAACATAATATGCAGCTCCCAATCCCGTCTCTCCACTCCCCACGGCACGGAATCATCACGCAACACATGAACAAAGTGCACACACAGAATTTACGGGTACAGTGCATATGAACAATACCATACCCACTTACAAACCCAAGGATATTCATATATCAATTATTATAATATTGTGCTTCCTACGTAGTACGTCTATGTTTGATGCTCTGGCTCAAAACGTTTTTCTGTCCGCCAGCTTTTTATTGATGCTTCGACTCAATGTGGAAAGCTGCTGCTCACAGAAGAGGCTCATGGTTAGCAAAAATGTAACTTGTTACACGGAACCCTTTACGTTACGTACCCATACTTGCAGTGGTGAGCAAGAAAGGAGCAATGTACAATGTACAGCATAGTGTGTATCCCATCCATGAAAACGACAGGCGCAGTTTGGGTTGAGTATGAGATCTACTTTTTTACACTAGAAATTGTCCTCAACTACCTATTCCATATTACCAACATTGCATACATTCACTTTGCTGTATAATATAAAATGTATGTATGTATGGGTTAGGTATGTAGTGTACATATCTAATCTAACAACAGCTTCACCCTAAATAATCGCCATACTTGTACACTGAAAGAAGAGAACTCTAATATTAAGAATAAACTCGAAAAAGAAACATCAAAAACGAAATTTTCTGTACTTTTCAGGTTTATTTGGTTCCATCAAGGATTCTTTCGTTTTCTGAGAGAGGAGTTGGAAATCTGCAGACTTCCGTTTTTGTCTAACATTATCCATAAGTCTACTCTCTAAGAGCATACGGATTTGCAACATCCATTCATAACAACACTAAACTACATAAGAATCTTAATAGTGAACCAGGCTGCAAACAAGTTATAAGGAGTTGTGACGAAGGAACTGAGGAATCGAGACCAGTAATCACATCTATTTGCATTGGATTGATATACCGGACCCTGCATTAGCAAATATACGTTATCTATCACGTCAGACGAAAATCCACAGCAAAAGTCCAACTTAATTTCATGTAATTAAGTGAGCCCAGCCAAGCCATTCAATGAGCCCAGTTATCACTTTCCAGCAACAACAAGGCACACATATTTTCTCCATTCAGAAATCTTCATGATAACAAACGGAGGATACTCACCCTTCATGCATCTTCAGGAAAGTTAACTAGTGTTCAAGTAAATCAAAGACAATAAAAATGAAAAAATCAGCCATGTGTTAGTACCGAACCCAATATTTAAGCTTATATTCAAATCTCAGTTCAGTGTTTACAATGTATTTCATTAAGTGCAACGTAGCATTCCTCCTCAAGTCAATTTCTAGCTCCCATCCACCACCACCACCTTGTCGATCTCTATAACCGAAATTCATTTTTGCAATCATCTCTAATGCTCAATTTTACACAGTCACAGCAAATATAGTGAATATAATACATTAATCTACAACAGCCGAGGAAGGAAAATCTCAGAAATATCGACCATACAATCAAAGCATTTATTTTTTGAAATTCACTTCCTCAAAATAATTCAATACTTGAAGGAAAAAATATTATATACGCATAGGACAAAAGGCAATTTATTCTCAGCGAGAAAAGGAACAGAAAGCAAGCCAGCAAGCCCAGATTGTACACACGCCACCTACGATTACAACCATTGACGCACGACTACAGAGCTATGTGCAATAGCACACTCATGAAGTACCAAGAATAATAGGTGTAAAACCAAAAACGTTTTCATATGAAAGCACCTACGCTGCAGAGAAGACGCAGGGATATAAACAAGTAGCTTAGCACCAATTGGAAGCCATCTGACGGAGGGCAAGCAGATTGAATATTATGAGTACCATATAACCAGAGAGCTGGGGAAGTCGAGGAGTCAGTAGCGAGTGAACAAAGTGCACATGTATCCCATAAGAACGTTCTAAGGCTGTAGCCTACGCATTAAACCCCGTTTACACATGGGCCAAAAAACTATCCAAATGGAACTGTAAATATTTTAATTTTTTAGTCTTTTTAACAAATTCAAAATTATTCAAGATGGCTGGAATTTGAGAGATTTCTCTCAGATTGCTGATCAACTACGTGAGACCGTAGTCAGTCCGACCAAGCAAGCGAAATTTGCTAGGTTTTTTTGTTTTATATATTTTTGTCAAAACGGCAATTTTATGAAAATATTTAATTAAACGAAGCGCATCGTCGGATCCTACATCGTGACACGTTGAACGTAAGTTGGCTTCGCATATTATTCTTAATCTGCAAAAGTTTGTAATATGTCTTTCCCGTGAATATGTGATTTTTGTCCTTGATAATTAATAATTACAAACGACGAGGTCGAGTACATTTACATGATCGTGTGCAAACCCTTCATTCATCAATTATCTATCTGTTTATTTTTCTAGGTCTTTGTGCTAAACTGATTTTAGCAACAAAACAATAATCTCCGCATAAAACAGATATTTCAATCCCGAGAATTCTGTAGTTTTGCTGAATAGCAAGAAGCTGGAAAAGCACAGTTAGGTGAAGGCACGTGCATTTCCAAAACTGTAAATACGCTTCATCATCAATAGGTATATATGGTCATCACTCAGCATTTTTATCTGTCACCTTCAGAGGAAGTGGATCAGGTCAAATTAACTAAACTTACTTTATTTGTATTCGCACATATTTATGTCGTTGTGCCAGACCAACAATCTGCGTCTTACAGAGCAAAGTCTGGTCCTGGTCTGACTCACAACACTCGTGGCATGGCATGGGGTGATATCATGCAAAGATGAGAATATTACTAACTCTGATTCATGAAGTTTAGGCTGAGCAAACGTTTCCGACGTTAGTATTGAGTTGTAAAATACTGGAATCATTAAAAACTCATAAATGAGAAAATGCATTAATTTTTTGTACGTGTGTTTAGCACGTAAATTATCTTACAAGTTGTCAATCAAATTCCGCTTATTGCTGTTTCTGATGTTAGACGATGACATTAAGCTATACCCTTTACACAATACGCCATATGCGTACATAGGTCTGCATTTTATGCGTATTCGATTTCGTAGGCGCATGCACAGAATAATGAATAATATGCGTACCAAAAGTTTTTCTTGGGCTTTATTACTGCATGAAAATGACTGCTTGTCATAGGTCTGGTGTACACTGTATTGGATGGATGATACATGATACTATGCAGGTCTCGTTATCAGGGTTTTTACTCCGAAGCTTGACTTGAGGATTTGAGTGAGACTGCCTATTTCATTATACCTCAGTCCTGATTCATTACCCTGCAACTACCAACAACCTAATAAACGCAAGGAAGGTAGATATTCAAATGATCGATTTTACCTTTTTCCGCTGAATTGTAAATATTCTCCAAAACATTTCTCCCCAAAAGTTAAAGTAGGACGGGAACGAACTATATACGTTTAAAACGACATGATACTTCTTATGCATGACACTGCAAACGTTTTAAACCAAATATGCTCACTGTGCAATCGTTTATAGTCGCTTCTTGCATTGGTTAATTGACTACAAAAATTGTCCATGGAAGCATCATTGGAAAGTGGAACAAACGACGTAGATGCGCATTGTTTGCAGTGTGGTCATTCAGGCTTCTCTTTGATCCTAATTAAAAGTGCAGTTCAGTGAAATGTTTATTTTTGGTTGTCGTTAAAGCAGTTAAGCGCATTACATATATGTGGAATTGGCAAATAAAACGAATGAAGTTACATGCTGGCATCAGAGGTACGTATCATTTTACGTTAGAACATAGTGGCGTTTGGCTTTGTCGTCATCATACTCCATTCTTAATTTTATATCTTTAATTGAGGATTCGAAAAATTTACAAAAACTGATGCCACGAAGTACAGGAAACCCTTTGGGATCATGCATGCATGCAATTGTTTGCAGGGGTGGGAGTCGGGAGTAATCACATAATAATATGCGGAATGAAAGGACAATAGGAATTTATCAAACGTTTCTATTCAAAGTAGAAAGTATAAATATGCACAAAGGTAAAAATTCAATTGTGCAAATGAATAATTTGCTGGTTTTCTCTTTATTTTCAGGATTTGTTTACTGATCAGCAACGCAACAAGCGACTCCCTGAGGTGGAAGTGACACAAAGCTTTCATGTGGACCTTTTTGCCATATTATAAATAACAAAAAGTTTCACAAGCCAAACTCAACATCACGTTTCATTTTCTGCGTGTATACTAATTGGAGGAAAGAATACTTTGAGTTACTATTCTTTTCGCTGCTTATACCTAAAATGAGTACAGTCACTACATACCAACATAAGTCTAAAATAGTGGAACATGGGTCGAAGGTTGTATCAAATGAGAGCAAGAAACGGTTAAAACAGAAACACAAGAGAATAATAACAAGTAGTAAGCCTAGTACAGAAACTACAGAATCAAAACGAAGTAAGGCACCCGGAGGCAAAGATGTTAATCAGGAGTATTCAAAACCGTCATCAGGAGACGGTAAGTTGGGATGCCATGATGGACTGCTTCAGTCGTGTTATACTGCATGCCAAACTGAGAATGTATCCGATTTTATGTAATGTGTACTTACTTTTATTTTTTACGGCACAGACGTACTGCCTGCAAAACGCACCCCCTCCAGTTCTCCAATTGTTCGGGCTGGAGAATTCCTCCTCGGTCCAAAGCAGGGAAGTTCACCCGTAAATTGTATTGAACAACGGTTAGCTCGTAAAGATGGAACAGACGAATTCTACATGATTAAAGTGAGTTTTAAAAGATGTTAGTTTATTTATATACAAAGTTGCTGACTATATACCGGAAAATCTAATACCTTGTTTCGATTTTATTCCTGTGCGATTTATAGATTCTTACTCTTAAAAATGATAATGAAAAGAAAACTCTTGATGACACTCAAGGAGAAACATTACTAAACACAGAGTATAATTTATTAAGTGGATTAAAAAATGAACCTGGTGTTGTTCAGGAACATGGATTTTTTAACGTAAGTGAGGTGAACTAGATTGGGTTGTTAGAAAACGAGGGCTACGAAAGCTAAGAGAAAGGTTTGAAATTTATTTCTTCCAGTATATTACTCGGGAACCGTGTGAAAATGCTAAAAGTGAACCTACCAAGAAGGAAGTTAAGCGAGTTTATCTTGTCTTGGATTGTTTTATGCCACACGATTTCAGTCCTAAATATAGTAATATTACTAATATGCAACATCACGTAATCAAAGAAAAAAAATTACCCGAAACAGAAGCAATTAGAATATTTTATAAAGTAGTACAAATCGTGGAAAGACTGCATCAGGTATAATTCAGTTCAAATCATTAGCAGAAGTATCCAATTTGGTGTCGACTCGAGATTTGAGAATTTTTGAAATATATGCATCATAGAAACACATTGTGCATCGGGACCTGAAACTGGGAAACATTATCTTAAACAAGGAAACGGGAGAAGTAACACTAGCAAATTTTTGCCTGGGGAAGAAAATAGAGCATGATAATGATCTAGTTAAAGATCAGAGGGGCTCGCCAGCTTACATCTCTCCTGACGTCATAAGTGGGAAGCCATATAAAGGTAAAAACTTCAGCCTGTTTATGCTTCGTAGTATGCACAGTCTAAACCACAATTATTTCATACATATTTAAAAAAATGTGATTACCAATGTCAAATGATCCATTATTATTGATGTAGGTAAACCGTCGGATATGTGGGCGTTAGGAGTTGTTTTATACACGATGCTATATGGCCAATTCCCATTTTACGATCAGAGCCCCACTGAACTTTTCCGCAAGATCAGACTCGGAGAGTTCCAAATTCCAGTGTAAGTACTCAACTCTAAACGCGATTTGATATGTAAAAATTAACAGGGAGATGGTTTTTTGGTATGCACATATATTATTTTGACCTTCCGAACACTGGCTTTAGCTAATTATGCTCAACGATGCTCCCTTATAATACGCTATTAGGGGAGTATTGCTGGATATGATTATCTAAATCAATCATGAGTACAATCGGTTCAAATTATTAGACGTACACTTACAATTTTTTTTTGCTTGTTTTAACTGAAATTTCCGATTTTAAATGTATGTCAGTTTGTTTGTCAAATGCTATAAGCGTGTTTAAATGCGCTTTTGTAAAACATGATGATGCCAGCAAATGGATTCTTTGGTTTGGATCTCGGTTTCACCCATTCACCCTAGTAGCATTAGGCTATTGTCCTGTATAGGTAAATGTGTGACTGTATTTGTTACAGTATTTTTCTTTTAAAGTTTTTTTTTAAATTTATGATAATTTAAAAATCAATATTTTATTATTTTATTATTACATTATACACATGTTCGTTGTCCGTAAGGCCTGTCGCTGATCCGTTATAATGGTGCTAGTTTCTTTTCTACTGGCTGAGGACGTTGCGTTGTGATGACTTTTCTCTCATTTCTCCTTGTGAGTTGATGAGCATCACGCACGACGAGGTCGGTTGGGAAAGAAATCAGCATTATTACAACGGGTGTTCCGGCATAGCCGTTTCCCGATAATTTATCAAATTATCGTGGTCAATACACAACTACAACACACATAATTGTCTTTTATTGTCTTGTCCTTGTTTTGTTGTTTACCGTTTCTGTGAATTCGGTTCTTTGGGATCTCTGGATTATTGCACACACGACATTATTGCGTGTTGCACTCAACTGAATTGAATGAACACAGTTCGCTTATGAGTTCTAGTGGTATCACGTTCTTTCAATGGGTGTTTGCCCTAGAACTTAATCCAAATTGTGTCAAACTGCCATCGTATCCCGTTTCAATTTTCATTTGGAAGGGTACTACTGGCGTTTCGAATGTATGCATGTCTGAGTTATACGCTCAAAACGATAGCTCAATTTATGGCATAATTACATTGACCAAAACGCCAATTTTCATGTTCGCGCACAACACCAATCAATCACCGAATGCGATAACCTGACCTCACAGAGACGTACGACATCCTCCTTTTGACCTACCTACCTATTAACTTTCACCATCAATGCTGCTGTAGTCGCATTGCGCATTGTTCGCTGACTGCGCGCTTCCCACCTCAATAAAACACATATATTATTATATTTTTTGCATTCTTATCTAACCTTTCTAATCCCGGGGCCATTCTTAAGCTTTTTGCATAAATCTAATTACAGTTTCTATAACTTTCAGGGATGTGAATGTGACCCCAAAAACGGTTGAATTGATTCAATCGCTACTCGCATTGGATCCAGAAAAGCGTGCAACTGCTCCAAAGGTGCTGGAACTTGTGAGGCAAATAATTGCTATTGAGAAGGCCTTGATGTCGGATTCGGATTTGCAGGTAATCCCTATTTCACAATAGCCCATTAGCCCATGAATGATTCGTGTGACTATAAATCCTACCTGACACTTGAAAACTTGTTTTCTGGGAAACTTTTTTTTGTGCAATATATGGTTGCTGGCTTGAGTAAAAATGTTCCCTGAATTCTCATTTTAGATTAACTTCGAGGGGATATTGCAATTATATTATAAGTTATAGTGAACATCCAAATATTTGCAAAATTTTAGGTGGTTCCAGATTGTCACCCAGGCGCAGAAAGGCCCCGAAAGCGAACTTACACAGAACGCTGTGGCACTTTATCTGATTCGGCGTTTGCTGACATTGCGGCGCTTCTTGCGAAATCAGCCTACGAGCCGGATGCTAATGATTTGGACGTATGTCACTAGTGTTAATTGACTAATTTTATATTGACGCTGAGCAATCACTCGTCTCATTTGTCTTAAATTTAGATTTATCTAACTGATCGATTCATAATTCTTTTTCTAGGACTGTGAGCCATATCGGAAAATGGCCAAAAGGATAGTTGTAAGTCCTATGGTTCCAATTCCGGGTGTAACGCACCCAATAACTCTTGATGAGTTACAGAGGCTTCATGCGTTGTACATGGCTCGTAAACTGAAGGAAGCGGCCTCCTTGGGCAAAATATCTGCCACATTGGTACCGGAAGATGTTGCAGTGCAGATGACTTCGAGCTCGAGTAATGGCTTTAATAAAAGCGCTATTGCTAATCTTGATAGCGCGTGTGTCCCCGATGGCATTGATGTTGGTAATAGTAGCAATGCCAATAATGCGATGACTCCAACCAATGGGGGCGGGTTGGCGAGCAGAAATGCATTCATTGAAATTGAAAAAAGCATTCAGAGTCCACCCTCGTTTTTTGATTCCCAGTTGCAGGTTTAATAGTTATACTTCCCTACAGCCTACAACCATATTTAACTTGCTGTTTGTTGCTGCACTGTAAAAAGCTCCCAAAGGGAAACAAAAAGTTTAATCAAATAATTGATAGATACCTACATTTAATGTTGTTTAATTTCATTTTAAGTTATTGTAAGATTGTAGAGTTTAAAACGCGACAGTCCCCTCGGGCCCACTGGGTAGCTGTATCCATCAAATGGATATTAGTTACAGTGGTGAATATTAATAAAGAATTTCAAATAAAAGATAATAAACTTTTCTGATTTTTTTCTTTTCTTTTCAAAAAGTTCGATTCTATAGTTTTCAGATTGCTGATGTCGTTTGAAAGTTCCGTATTTCAAAATAATAATTCCATGTTTGTTTGTTATACAATAAAAAATAAAGATATTTGTGCGTTGTGCGTTATTACTTCAGCCTTGTGCGAGGCCGGCGCGAGTAAGTTTTGCTCCTCGTTTGCTGCTCCGCGCATTTATGCTAATATTTTAAAGGACTGATGTTATTGCAAGCGTTTTCAGCCGCGGTCGCAAGCTAAACTTAAGGAAACTTGTATAAGTAAGCAAATCTATATAATTTATGACTTGAATATTGTAGATCACCGCCGGGACCTACTTCAGCTGCGGTTGTGGATCACCGTCGCGGCTGACTACAGTCTCGTCATGAAAGAAGTCACGTCCTTGAGATGCTTAATAAGACTGAAACTGAAAGTTAGCCTTCGCCTTTGCTTCAAATCAAATTGCCTAATCGCGATGATGTGATGATGACGCTGATCGGTGATGCACGCTGATATCGCTCACGGCAGGTCTGTCGACCAGGAAGTAAATATGGGCGACTATTTGGCCAACTGAGGGACCTGAAATCTAGGGTTGTCTTTCCTAGTGCTATATCCATGGCATAAGGTCCTAACAGAATAAATCAGTTCTGTCAGCCAGAGTTGTAGACCTGAAAACTAGGGTTGTCGTTCCTAGAACCTTGTTTGGAGGTATAGGGTCTATGAGATGCCAACCACTTGAGAGGATTGGCGAAAAATGGCATTTGAAAGCTGATAAAGATAATAAGGAGACTACCTGCATTGCACACCCCGCAGGTAGTCCATCCGTTGCTGAGTTCGTCAGAAGTTAGGAAGCTGTTAGAAGAATAGTTGCTGTCCCGGTATTTATGCAGTTCAACTGAAATGGAATGCTCAATAAGTAAATCCCCCTGAAACCTGAGTCAAATCCTTTAGTATCCTGAACTGAAATACTTCGTTCGAGACAGTAGCTGAGCGAGTGTAGCAGTAGCAAGTATCGATCGAGGTAGCTGTCGTAGTAGCTGTAGAAGTTAATATAAATAGTCAGGGTTGCGATTACTCAATCTCAAGATCTGACAGGAGCGACTGGAAATTGCTGTATTGTAAAAGGTAAGTTTGCAGGACGTAGTGGAAAGTAGACTAGATTAATATCTGACGAATTTCGTATCTTCTCTTTAAGTCTCTCCTCTTTTTCCTCCTTAAATCTTTAAATCTTTATCCAAGATTTGTAGATTTCGTTCGCTATAAGATATAGGGCTTTGAATAAGATTAATGAGCATTTCCATAATCCCTGTAAGTTACATTTACATATATGCATAGTTCATTACTTCCACATGTGCGTTTTACTTTCATACCAGGTTATTTCTGCTTTAGGAATCATTAAATTAAGTGTATGCTAATTACATGATGCCACACGAAGTGGGATATTGTGATTTAGATATGTTTTAAAAAACGGAACAGATATGTTTATATTCATAGAGTATATGGACATATGGTAAGAGCATTTGGATTGGAAGTGGGTCATACGGAGCATATTTTATTGTTTGGCTGGTTGTGTACGTTCATATCTATCATACGATTTAATTCGATTGCAGTCATTTACGGAAATTAGTATGCATTTGCTTTATACAAGGTAGTTGACAGGTGGTCTGGTGAGGAAGACTAGCCATGTGCTTGTGCTTCTCCTCCAGTTGAAGGATGTGCAGTTTGGCTTTACAGTATTTGCGTTTTTGTGATCACTGATTACGCAAATTACATGCAATTCAGCACTGAAGGTGGTATACTTCATTCATCGAGAAACGTTGATAGAAAATTTTCAATAAATCTCACACGTCATTCATTATATGGCAATGAGTGAACAAATGCAAGGTACACATTTACTTAGAGCGAAACAGTTAGCTCAACTTAAAATTAACTTGAATTGCACACTCGAGAAACTAGACTTACAATTAATATGCTAGTATTGCTAGTACGCTTTTTAATTCTACAAAAACTACAAATTTCGACTGAACTTGACGGAAATTAATAGATAAATTGAAATGCAGCTGCAACCATGTACTCGTCTTTCATACCGGAATTAACAGGATTAACACACCCAACGTAACTTGCATTGTGTTAGTTTAACTGGAATATTAGTTAACTATATGCTAACCTTATCTTATAACCAAACAAAATATAGAAAAAATAGGTAACACCCCTCTGCTTGATTAAATAATGATTCTAAATTGCTCGTGACTAGACACAAGACAAAGTGCATGGTCCTGAGAATTGTCGAATGATGTGCATTACAAAGCTTTTTCGTACACATGATGACCATATACGATTCAGGTCCATTGAGGTGGTATGGGAAAGCCGATTATAATTGTCAATTCTTCACTTAAAATAATAATTTAACAACGTTTACCACCCTCCACCATTATGTACGTGTAGTATAATATGTCATACAAAGTGGGAGCATAGATGGAGTGGGTTACGGACAATAGTTAAAGTAAATGGTATGTAGCGAATAGGTGGCGAATTTGGCCCATCTCAAACTTCGACCCCTGAGATAAAATGAGTATCCTTTATACTAACGTAAATTTTTTAATTCCATTTCTAAACGACATTTACGTATGTTTATCCATCCGATATCGGAAACCACGTTAGACACTGGTGTCGTGTCAGTCATGCGTCGTAAGAGAGAGGTCGAAATTTGGGACTGTCGAAGCTCGCCAATGCAATGTACGCACACTATCTAGCATCTCGCCGAGGTAGGTAGGTGTGTGACAAATGCACCTAGCCTTCGGTCATCATCATTATAGAGTTTAGTCTCCACTCCACCTCCACGCGTGAGACAAGTCTACAACAATTAACACAAATACTACAAACTGCATCCTACTAAATGTTGCTAACATGCCGAATGGATTTCAATGCACTTACATGGGATTATAGATATCATGGAATCCGTGTGAAATAATACACGACAATTATGAGTGTGCAACTAACTACTGGCAAATCAACACTCATTTTCATACACTACAATCATTCCTCATGTTAATTTAACTCATTGTCAAATGTAAAGAACTAATTGCAAGTTGCTCATGTTGACTAAATATAGGTCAATCAAAAATCTCAGAGTAAACGATAAAAGTGGCATGCATGCCGCTTTCGCGGATATACATGAAGCCACATACGCAGCAGTACCTCCTAAATATTTGTGAATTTGTGCTATGCAGAGTAAAGGAAGGTTTAAGTTTTTACGGTTTGTTACGAAAATTGAACGGTTTGCTTGGTTATAAGGGTATTTTCACAAGTTGCATGGGGGAGGGGGAGGGCAGACATCTTTATTACGGTCAGCGTATTTAGCATTCCAAGTTGAAATGTTTGTTCGTACGTACGTCTTACCCAAAACCGTTGTACTAGCAATAAGCTTAACAAAGGATATATTATGTAGTTAATTGAATTCATTGTTACTTACTAAATTCGGCAATGCTAGGTGCACTGTTCGAATTCAACCCACGTTAGTAGCGCAAATATTGTATTTTGCTTGAATTGTATTGTATTTTCATCAGTCTTAATATCAGTTTGGGAGTTTATAACATTATAACTCTCATTGTCTTCAACACCGACATATATATTGGACATGCATTTGTTCTTGATTGGCCCTTCCCCAGACCATCGGTCCTGTTTCGCATATGGTTTAAGGAATTGGCAGTAGTGGCACTTGTGGCATCAACCTAACAATCAAGTCTGGTACGACAAGTGCATCCGGCAATAAAAGGGAATGTAGGTATCCAATAGGTAGCCCAAACGTTTAAACTTTTTGTTGTTGTACTAAATATGTTTAAAAGCCTAGGCAGATTTAATTTCTTACGATTAGATATACGCATAGCCATAGTCATTACCCCGACAGTATAGTACTCATTGTCAGTATTAGTTCCATTCTCCAAGCTGCATAGTTTAGGACGAGGTTAGGTCACAACACTCTTTAGAATGTTTAGATGCACAATTTGATAGTGAATTTATGAAAACGAAATAAAAATATATAGGTCTATGAATGAAGCTTTTCATAATCGTAGAGCAAAATTCGACATTTTTACATTTATATTACGCATGCCATGCAATGCTATGCAATGCAGTATGTGTGATGATAAGATTAACTTGCATTCACTCCTAAAATTTACTTTTGGTGAATGAAAAGGAAAAGGCTCAAATGAATTGCATGTCACGTTCTGTGAATGTCCGTATTCTCCCCCTATTT
Organism: Dicranocentrus wangi; assembly: GCA_036850665.1. NCBI lineage: Eukaryota > Metazoa > Arthropoda > Collembola > Entomobryomorpha > Entomobryidae > Dicranocentrus > Dicranocentrus wangi. The sequence continues at coordinate 27,146 of JAANSN010000650.1, forward strand.
TGTCTAAAATTTGACATTGAGAATTTTTCAAAATTATCTAAAACAAAACAGTGTTGACTTGCTGACGCATTCAATACTTGTTAATTGTTTCTTCATTAAAACGAATCTAGTTAAGTTTACTTCTATTTTCAAGTTTTTACTGCTGTATAAAATATGATAAAAATTGTAAGACTTACAAAAAGACTTGTAATCGCTCGCTGTGAGCTCTGTCGATTCAAATGTACATTCTCTAAAAGTTGCTCCAGATAATCCCCATACAAAGTCCTTAATTTACGCGTTGCAGTTACAACGCCTTCGTTTATACTTGATTTACTCAAGAGACGGGATGCACAACATTTAATCGTAAACCCGGCAGTATGATAAAAAAACTAGAAATGAAAAAAATATTTTCTTTGCTAATCATTGTCAGTAATATTTACTCATACATCAGAACAAGGAAGCACATAACTAAAACTTTTTCTGAGAGTTTTGCAGGTTTTTTTTTTTGCTTTATACCTATTAACACCTCATGGCATACAAGTTTTTTAGTATGGAAAGCTACCGGTAGCACTTATCGGGCAGTGGACAGTCATGCATTTTCTTTCGAACTTGTAGCTTAGCAGGTTACATAAATTCCTTGTAAATCCATTGTTTGATCTTTTGTTATTTTCACACATTTGTGAGATTCTTGATTTGTTGCTCGCATGTTGCTGACGGCGAGCACATCGTTGCACGTGTACGGAGGCATAATAATAGGTATAACTTAAATTACTTTGAGAATATTGAGAATTAGAGAACTTATGAACTACGCGGTCAAACGTTGAAATGAGTAACATGAAAATAATATGCTGATGCTGACAACTGGCACAATTGTATGGACTTAAAGTACCACGTACGGTCATTGATTATGGTCACATTGTAGTTGATACTACAAATAACTGCCGATGTATACATTGTGCTACTACAAACACATAATACGAAAGTAGTGTATATTAAATATATCTGGCAAACAGGTAAACGCCAAGCATTAAGTGACATTCTCATTCATTTTGTTCATGGTCGTGGTCTTGCGGCACAGTGTTGTGTAGGCAGGCACTCAAAAGATGCTGAATTTGTAGCATTAAAAATTGAACGTCAGGCAGGAGGCTGCCTATCTTGCATCGTGAATGCGGATGTTTTGTTAGGGACAGGGTTTTCATATCCACAAATGATAAATTACTATATTACTAATTACTAAACAAAAAACAACCAAAGTCAGGTGAAATCCCGTTTTGTATAGCTCAGTTCATTCATTGGGACAAAGTGCAATATTTTAATTTGCGGATTGAATTATTTTTCGCTGGCTTGCTGCAGTATTCGTGTTAGTTGTGAATACTAATGCTACTGATTATGCTGAGACCGATGACCGATTCTCATTATAGTTATTTCAAACTTTTCATTAGATGCCAAGCTGGTGTTACACGAGAGTAGGTTTTGGTTCCACTAATCCACATATCCACTAATGTAAGCACAAAATACGTGGAAACAAGTTGTGCATTTTTATGAATACCGTTAAATAACTTAAATTTTGCAAAATGTGCGTGGTAAAGTCAAATCAATCTACGTGTATTTACTAACTATTGTAAGTAAATTCAAGCAGGAATGGTTTTAAGGAGTAGGTAGTAGGTAGTACGTGCATTATTTTCATGAGAAATTTAGTCTGGGCCGGAAAAGATTTGCAGTTTTAACGACAATAGGATTTGTAGTTGGAAATAACATATCTCGTTTTCACTAGTGAAGTAAAATCTGACGTTTTCAATTCTTACTGTAACACGAGTGTAATTTATACATAATCATCTCATAAACTTAATGAATACTGAAATCTATTCCTTGAGAGAAGGAGCTTGTTTGGAAATTCCTATATAAAAATGCTTTTACAAGGGATTTTTCACAATCTCACGCTGAATAAATACAAACAACATGGATGTAATTCCTTCCTTTTACACGTCTTAGATCTTTTGTAATACAATTGAAATTAGAACTCTGGCCAAATATACTACTTTAAGAGCATCGTATCATCCAACAGCTATTTGCATATGTTCAAGTGGATACCTACGGCTACCCTCTACGCATTGTGTATACGTATACACCTAAATCCTAACTGTAGTGTAGGGAGGTATAGGTTTCATTATCATTACTACATATAAAGTTCTTCGGCTTATCAACAGAATTTATGTTACGTCAGAACACTTGCTCACGGCGTCTGCTTATATATTCATCCACAATAGGAGGCCTTGACCTTCTCCACTAACGATATCCCTTGTTCTGAAAATTTTGTTGTGAATTTTATGTTTATATTTTAAGACTTGCTTACTTACTATGCATGTAGCTAACCACCCACACAGAACAGAACCATTGACGATTGGTAAGTTGATACACAGCAACTGCGACCGCCTGTGTATTGTATTGTATATTCATTGACACGAAATGCGACTGTCTGGCATACCATAATTATGCGCATTTGTGAATATTGTAGGTAACTTAATTTACCAAAGGTATAAGTTAATTAACTAAGCAGAAAAGCGATACATAGACAGGAATGTTTAAACTATTTTTCTCATAAAAGTACGTAGCGATACAGGATTTTTCTTGTCTTTAATACCATACATTAACTTTGATTGGCAGGTTTTTCAGTTTTTATGAAAACATTTGTAGAATCTCCGAAAGGTCTAGTAAATGCCAATAACACGATAAAATAACTCAAGTGCCAGCTTTCTTACTGTCCAGCATATTTCTATGCATGCTATTAGCAGTTTTTTATGACTACTTATTATTATTATTAGTTTATTATTATTATATGGAAGTGGCTCACAAGTGAGGAAGCTATTAGCATGAGTTCTGAAGTTACAAGCATATATTATAAAGTGCACAAACGGTGTGCTTTATGATTTATGAGAAAACGTAGCGCATCCAGTCCACATCAAGTTGAATAGGATACAAAAGGCAAAAAGATGATATTGGCTGGTTAGTAGTTTTCGTACTCCTTCAGTCCCATCAGTTAAGTTTGTTCAAGAGTAGGTAGTTTAGTTTTTTCTTAAACATCCAATTTTTACCTTTTTTAAAATACAAAATGAAATCTTGAATGCTCATATTTGCTGGAAAAGAAATATGCCAATTTACTTGCTTTGCTGATTATTATTTGGATGATAGATTAGTTTGATTACATCCATACATGTGTATAAAAGACACATGTTATTATTTTTTGTGTGTATGCATTCATGTGAAGAACATATTGCAATATATCTCATGTCAATTATAATATCTTCCTCAATGTGGTTTTGTAATACTAGGGGTTAAAAGAGCACAATTCGTACCTGTTGTTTTGTGTGTATGTATCGTATTTGTGAAATTGTGAATCAAGTTACAGTATGATAGGGCATGTAAGCCAAAAGCATTTAGTACGTCTTTGTTAATGTCAAGTTTGACTTGTTGAAACCTTGAGAATTTCCAGAATGTCTAGCGCAACTGTTTTCATATTGCACAGTTCCACTTTTTTCCTTTCTTTGCACATTTATTTCTTTCAAGAATCTTTGCTCCATGTGTTCCGGGATTTTACCTTTAGATATTTTTTCATTTATGATCTTGATAGAGGAACAGACGCTAAGAATTTTTTTTATATATATTGAAACAAATGGGATGGGAAATTTGGCGAGAATATTATGTAGCTTCATGTTTTAGAATGGCATGCTTCAGTGTTGTTTACGCGTTTATAACATGCCATCCCTATATGTATATCGTATATCCACTTTTTGTTTAACGGTTGGTTTATGGCAAAAGGATAAAAAATTACATGATACTCTACCGGATTCCACTAAACGCAACTGTGGCAATAATACATAAGTTTTGCTTCCCTTTATGGAATCCCGTTTTTCAGTTCTGAAACCAAAACATAAGTGCTTTTAACTTGACACGCTGTGTGTTAAGCAGGGTCATGTTTGTCTTTAAACGAGTATATAAGAGTCCAGTCCAGCCAAAATTGTATAAATATGTCTTGTGTTCCTTTACTTAAGTCGTAAGTCGGAATGGCACTTTTAATACACTGTTACCAGCCAAAGCTACGGATCGTATTTGTATGTAGATGTAGTTGTAGATCGTAGACCACTTTCCAAGCTATACAGTCACTGCGAATTGCTTCTACAGGGTCAGATGAAAGTTCAGCAATCTGATTTGATGGAAGAAGTTTAATGACATAATCGTTGCGTGCTGAGTTTTGAATCAATCAATTTTTCGAGTACATCCGAACCAGTTATTAGGTTATTTCAGTTAATTTGCATACATACATCATCCATCCTTCATCATGTATCCTTTATTCGTGCAAACTCAATGTGTTAGTTAGTGGCGTGGCGAGTATGATTCCCAGATTTTAAGTTGAGATGATTACGTACAGTAGGAAGTAATTTTTCACAATATGTTGACTGTTTTAGTTGGTTGAATATTGCAGTGCACCTATGTATGATACTGCTTCTTCTGTATTAATGTTCGGTTTGGACTTTGCAATATATTTCATAAAAAGTATATTTCTTTGCAGGTACAATTGTTGTCCTAATTCGATGGATGTTACTCCATTGAATTTAAACTATTGCTAGAGTGTTTTCTGCGAAACATCACGCAAGCGTGTGGTTTGCAAGAGAAAAAAGTAGACTGTTTTAACTTAACCGAAATGTAGACCGTCTGTACTGTTTAGGCAATGAGAAACATGTATGCATGCAAGTGTACTTCCATCAAAGTGTATTATCTTCCGTGTAATAAGTAACTTTTTTGTGTTTCTTTCTGGGCCCTACTGGATCCAGTATCATATAACATGAGGTTTGTTGTTATCCGAAGTTCTTTGTGTTTAGACAGAAGAAATGGTTATTCACCTGCCCCCATCTGTCCATCTCATATCCTTTGTTTGTTTCATTTGGACCATTTTTGGTGCAAACAACGCATACACATTTTTGTTTCAGTAGAAGACAGATGACATACGTCTCAAAGTATATTATATCGATAGATTATCTTTTGGATAAATTGCACGTATTGTAAATATAGAGCAACTAACTTATGGAGATGGGAACTGCACGCATTAAGTAAAGTATGGGTATATCTATCGGTCGGTGGTGTGCCAGTCAAAAGTTCATTGTACAAATGATCGGTCATGTCATGTAGAGTAGAGTACTGTTTGAAAGATGTTCCATGTTTTAAAAGTAGGACATCGCATGCCCGATAGGACGCCATAGGCGCAGTTCATTGAATTGTACAGTTGCGCTGCACATTTCTATATCGTTTAGGCCATTTACGTGGGAAATGGAAATTGGTAATATAGAAATGCACGAAATAAGTATTTCCGTAGTATGAGTGACATGGCATGCCTTTATTTGTCGACAAACAGAAATAAACTAGGTAACTGCGTGCACGGATTCATGTTCAAGTCTTCACTTCACACTTGGAATTCTTAATTAAAAGTGTAAAGATAAAGGATTCAGCTCCAGTTATTTTTCTGTGCTCAACATGTATGATGAATGTTATGACGCAGTATATACTAGTTTTACATCTCCATAAATGTACGTATCTAATCGAGGCTTCAGCTATTACGAAGTCAACAAACTCGACTTCAATAAAGTATATCCATAACCTTCTCTGCTAAAACTAATAATGTCTTTAAAACTGCTAAAAGGGTTGGAATTTTTAATGTAAATATAACGTATATGCATAATACATAATTTGAGCATGTGAACGACAAAAGTACAAAGGAAATTTGAATGCAAGGCAGCCACCAGCCAAACTCTGCTGTACTACGTGGTTTGATTTCATGTCAAAAAATTAGGAGGGGGAAGAGTTTGTTTAGCACATCTGTAAAGTTTTTTATATAGGTATACTCGCATACCATCTGCATCTCTAGGTTGTATAGTATTATTATTCACAGACATTGTGTGGTTACCGCTTGTAGCCGCATCTCTTCCGTTGAGGATGTATGGTATCGTAAAGTTAGTTTAGAATGCTCAGAAATGTACTTCATCATCATCATATTCTATACTGGTTGGTTGGGAATATTGGGATGCACAGCACCATTGTGCCATGATGTTAGGATAACGTAAGAGCACACATATCAGCCCTCAGCCTCTATCCGTATATTACGATCACAATGTAAAAATGCAAGACTTTTTGTTATCGACATCGTCATATGTATTTGCAGACTACTCGGAACACGAGTAAATGCGAAACTCTTAAATAATCTAGTTAGTCTGTAGCAGTGAATTGAGAAGTGAGGATAGAGATTGAGAGTGGACGACAGTTTTAATTTTCGGATATTTTAAAGTAAGTGATGATATTATAAGAGCTCTTGGCAGTGATGCGATTGCGTTGTTGATCTGCCAAGCAGCCTTTGTTTTTTTACTACAAGCAGAAAATTGCTTTATGTGCGAAATTGCATACTCAGAGAACGCAACACAGGAAATACTTGTGTCACAAAAAGTCCCTCTGCTTTTTGCATGCACACAAAAGCCTCTTTTTGTTTCAGCGTTATTGGCAAAGTGAACTAGTGCATCACGACTTTGAACTCATTATAAATACTAAAGACCGCTTTCGTCTATTTAATGTTGCTGTTTAAAACTGAGAAATTATAAGAGATACGGCAGAGGATTGGATTAAGTAATCCATAAAACTGACAACATCAGTGCAAAGTATCATTAATATCTGCAGAGTTTACGGGTAAGGACTTCTTTCTCCCCATAATATCAATATCCCATCTACTTAATATGCCTAATTTAATAGTGCGCTTTTGGTTCGAAAACAAAAACTAGTGCAGTATCTGCTATTACAGCCTCAGCCGTGCATTAAAACGCCAGATATGCTAGTACTTATATCGTGAACTAATCAGGAAAAGAATATTACATTTAAAATGTTTTACCCACAATTTAAGTTTTATATTAATTACGAAATACTGCATAAGCATTTTGTTCCATGAAATCGCTTACATGTTCAGTTTTTAGTATCACAAAAACGCGCATTGTAGTAAATTATACGTTTGACTTTTTAAATTACTCAAGGTTAATGTTTGTGCAACTTAAAGTAATAATAAATAATAAACATCAGCGTGTAGGTGTTGAAAAGTAAATTGCAAAGTGATCTTTTTTAATTGATCAGACCAAAAGCACTTTATCTTTTCCACAAAACTCTGCACGAGGATAAATTCCGAAATATGTGTTCAGTAACCGTAAAATGAAGTTAACACGTTCGCACAGAAGACGATAGGATTAAGTTCAAGAAGCTAGCCTAGCCTACACGTGCTGTGAGCATTATCTGTATCACGGAGTAAAATAGTTGCATACTCATTAAATTTTATGAAATGCTTCAGGACTATATAAATCATTAATGTATGATAATGTTGGGCTGTTGGGTGTTAATGTGGTAGTTTTAGTAAATAAATATAGCGTTGCGGTTACTCCTTTGTTCGTTATTTAAGGAAGATTTCAACATGAAACACTTCCTGTCCCCGGCCCGCTTCAATTCAATATATAAAACTTATCTGTTACAAAAAAGGTTATTTTAAGCAGATATACGATTTTCTGGTCCTTGCGTGAATCCCGTACTTACTTAACTTCATGGCTCACATATTATTACTCTATTATTATTGGTCAGCTGTATGTTTCTGCAAGGCCAAAGCTGTAAAGATAGCAAAGTGTTGCTTGTTTCATGAAATCTTCCAAGCATATCTGGAAAGACCTGTTGAAAAGTAAAACCAAACTGTTATGCAAAATGTGCATTGCTTACACTACTACTGTATTTTGCATTAATACCAGTACCACTACCTACCTACCAAGTTCAAGGCGTGCGTACTAAAAATTAAGACAAAACCCCAAAATGCTAAGCAGTCTGCAGTGCAAAGTCTTCATTTAGTCAATAGTTAGCGGTCATCTGTCGAAGACCTCTATCGAGATATCGATAAATATTAAGTGTAGAGCGTGAAGTCGACATAGCTTCATATTAATTGTGCATGTGTTAAATTGCAAGTTGCGTTAAAGTGAATACAATTTGAAATACTATCGGTTATCATCAAAACATCCACCACAATAAAGCACAGTACTACTCGGTTATTCTTTGTTCCGTATTGTTGCAGTTGCGATAACTTTCGTCGGGTAAGCGATTTTTCATGATGAGGCTGATTTCCTCAAACACATTTTATTTCTTGAAGGAATAGCTGTGCGCATGCGCATGTGGTATGTATGTACACATGCGACAGTATAGAATCTATTTTACTTTCATCAAACTACATAAATATGATTTATTTTTTAAAAATTCAAGTGGCAACTCTTTCATTAAGGAAACTTAAGGTTATATTATGTTATTACTTCGGATCCTCTATGCAGCATATTCGTATTGCCGTATATTCCATAGCTCCTCAAGCTCAATAGATAGATGCATGCATTTGTTGTGTTATCCAATGTAGGCAATATCACAGAGCAAGTAAGTAATATTCCTCTCGTTGTTGAAAGTAAAAGGAAACAAGCCAGTTAAGCTTTCAAACGTTACATTAGACATTTCAATTTGAAGTGGCTCAGTTGCTCAGTTAGTAAGAAGAAGCTCGACGAGTCAGTGCATGGCGTCTTCAGATTGTACTGGTTTCGTCTGATTTCGTAAGGCCAATCGTGCTTCCTTTTTGTGAAGCGCAATAACAAAGCGGAAATAGTGCCTGTGGCAAATAAGGTGCGTGTGTGTGATCCCATTTTACTGTTTTGAAGGGTTCTGTACTTGCTGTTGTGTATATTGTATTCTTTCTTCATTGTTATTCAGTTGTTTACCAGTCATTGGTTTCGCTTATGTAAGGACAATATTTTCGATTTCTTATACATATACTCGTCGACATTGTGTCATAAATACATATTTGATTGCTTTATAACTTACTCTTGTATGGTAATATGCTGATGTGGCGCTGACAATTTCCGCCTGTGCAGCGATCTTTTGTAAATCAGAGCATCAATTTTCGGCAAGTCTTGCTATCTTGTATGACAAATGAGGTGTGCCTATGTTCATGTTCTTTGAATGTCGATTAGGTGGGTACTCAGATAATATCTGCAATTTTGGTATAGCTATTGCTGACGTCATGATACAGAGGTTTTTAGCAGAGTCACAAAAACGGCTCGGCTTTTGTCCATCCTGCTCCCGATCTCGATAAGGTTTGTATTAGTTCTCGTTTAATGTTCTATATTAGTGTACAAATCGCAAATTCTTTCAACATACGCGTGTGAGGAGGCTATTCTTAAATGATCATGAATTACGGTTTTTATTGTCATACTGCTGGTACAACTGGTGGCGGTACATGGCACTTTTGGTACATTATAATCAGCCTCGATTACAGTGCAGTGAGGTGGATCAGATTCATTAACAGAAAATCAAACTTTAAAAGCCATTTAGCCATACAATGCCATAAAGCCATTATAATCTTGACGTAGTTGAAATCAAAGTTACAATTGAAACTGAAACTTTTGTTTAAGTATTTTCATTGGATTTACTGCCTACGTTCCCAGTAAAAGAACGTTAAATACACGTGTTGCGCAATGAACCCAAGGGGAGGCGAGAGTGTGATTGGAATGTACATAATTGCAGCAACTGTGGTGGTTTTATCATTTTTGACAGTAGAAGTAGAACTCTGTTTTCATTTATTTATTGATGAGCAAATTTGTTGTGAAACAAAGCTGGAATGGAATATCGTATTGTTGCTTTAAGGATGCGTGTGTACTTTGTGCATGCTATTACGTTACCAGTTACGGTTTATAAAAGTCTCCAATTGCAGTTGCATATTTCGCATGTTTTCATACAATTATTATGGCACAAGACTGACTACAAGGCAAGGCAAACTAAAGCCTTCACCTTCGACTCATTACGAGTCATCTTAAAAGACTGAGGAAGTCACTCTTTCGTAATGGAATATTGAATACAGTCCTTGTGAAGGTATTATATTCTCATTAGTGGTTGCAAGTGGCGGTGAAAAGGGTAAACGCAGAAAAAATGGTGTAGACGTTTTTAGTACATGTCAAAAAGGAGTGTGGCGACGACGGCTGCGACAGTCGTGATCTGAAGCAAGCAGTCATAGTGTCCGTTCGTGATTAGGCATTCATGAGAGTAGATATTGGTATACAGGTTGCCGTTAGAACTATTTTATTCAGTCGTACGTAGGTATGTTGTTTAATATTATATAATAAATGAAGCTATGAATGAAGACTGAAGTTTGAAGTAATAATGGCTTTGAATCTACTTATATAGTGTGTTACACAATAATTGTAATACATACATTCTCGTGCACTAACTTGTGTCTGTGCTCTGTGCAGCCAACTCTCTACCTACACGTAAATTGAATGACGCACTGTTAAACCAGTAAAGGAATATGAGCTTCTGCACAAATCTCTGCCTTCCTGTTTACATGGTCAAGTCAAGGAAGATGTACCTACTTTTTTGAGCGCAGAAATGTGTATATGTGTGCAATAGTTTGTAGCAGACGCTGTTTGTTTGCAAACAATTCATTAGCCCTGCAATTTACAGTCTGTGCCACCAATTCATTTCAAACTGTAAAATTGTGTGCAATTGCAAGGATGAAGGCTTATTTAGTAGCAGGTATTGAATTCATTAAATAATAATAATTATATTCCATTGGAAATATAGGCTATTTTTTGTTTCTCTCACCCATCATCCATCAATGACATTTACAATCTACTTTTACCGTGGCTTAGTTCTATTTACGTAGTTGAATTATCTATTGCATGACAATTCACATAGACAGAGGAAGTGATAAGATTTTTGTCTTGCAGTTTCCACTCAAAGTTTTGCATTGCTAAAAAGTTGGTTAAAAATCTACATCGCGTGGAATTGGCGTTTCTGAACTTCCAATGTGGCCAACGACCAAAGATTCAACAAACCTTAACGTTTTCAAATTGCAGAGTCATGCAAAGCCATAAACAAAGTATGTTTTAATGAACACCCGGCCCCAATGTCAATTCTCAGGGTTATATGATATAAAATTATCTAACGAATACATTTTGATTCACCTCGACCACGAGTTTTTATACAATGGTAGCATGATGTGTTACTACAAACATGCATCTCATCGTTAGTGAATAACTTTATTTTTATATATTAGAGGTCCACCGCACTACATCATTGTCTGCAAAATCTAACAACTGTTTTGTTGTTAATGCCTATAAGTAAGTACAATGCTTTTAATGCTGCAAATCAATAGTATAGCGTGATTGGCGTGTGGCATTTTTGTTCAATACATGGGTGTAAACAGAAAAGAAATTTCATTATTTCAGACCTGTCAGTCACTGTATAATTCTAAACAAAACCATCTATTTTAGAGACGTGGACCCATTATCATTATCTAGGAAAACAGTATGAAAAAGTATCCGTAAAATGTGTGTTGCCAATTGTGATTGAGAATAATGAAAATGGAAATGTCCGCGTTTGGTGTTGTATATATCATTATTACATCTACATATGCAGTGTACCTCGATTTGCCTTATCCTTAGCTTACTTATATTGACACAGGTTCCTTGGAACCTTTTTTGGGAGTGGGTGCATACGAACAAAGCAATTCTTTCAAGGAATAAAACCAAATTGCTGCATGACGATAATGTGCATGTACAAAATGGCTTGTGGAAACACTTGTTATGCGTATTGAATGTGACGTAAAGACTTGTTCCACGAATCTATTAGTAGTTATTATTGAATTCTTGTAGACGCAAATGCAGTGTCAACCGGTTACATGAACGGTTTGGGTGTACATTTTGTTGTGCTCCATGCGTGTGCGTATGATCTTATGCATTCATTGCAGTGCTCATGCTCATTATTATATTAGTGCTGCTAATGTGACTGGTTAGAATTAGCCTTTAGCATCTGTCAAAGTAAAAGGAATACATGTATACACATATGCCATGCCAGAGTGTCTTTTCTTTTCAGTACTCCAGATTTCTATCTAGGTCTAGGGTGGCTTGGCTTCATGTTTCTGCCTAACCAAGCTACTTTAAGATGTTCATTTTAAAACTCCTCAATATGACATAATGGAGTTTGCTATTATTGTTATGTGCCCCGGTCGGAGGTTATGTTGGGATGTTGGGAAATAAGTTGCATTGGCACTTTTCAAGGGGAACACACACATCCTGACATGCATAATATATTGTTAAGCTTTTAGGCAGTACTACAAATGTCCTAGATTACTTCATTGCTTTATAAATTAACTCTCTTGGACAAATGGATCTGGAAAAAAATGCTGGCAAGTTTGTGTGAAGTTGTTTAATGGTAGGTGTTATACGAGATTCATATTAGGGAATCAGTCAGTTGCCAGTTGGCGCTGGTTGTTGTGTACTGTATGCAAATCTTAGTTTTTATCAGGTACAACATATGTTAGGAATTCCCACGTGATGTGATATCATTGATTACATCTGTCCATGTCTAACCGTCTAACCTTGATTTTATTTGCGCTTCGCTTGAACAATATTCTGAAAAAAACACCTAACTTCTGAGCGAGACAACCGTCTACACATAAAATTAAGCGCAGTTGGGTGTTGTGTACGTACGTACGTCAGAAAACTGGATTTTTACAGAATTATGCGAGAAATTATAGGCAGGGAATGCAAAAACAGTCCAGAAAAGGAACGACAAAATCTCAACGGCATATAGGTATATAATGTAAAGGGTTATAGGGATTAAGAATGTATTTCGTTTATCATCGCACTTTTGTAAACAAGGAAAGGACATCATCGCTTCGCCCAGGAATGGCGTCATCAGATTCAGGTGGACGGACTGCACACACCTAGTAGCTGTTGGCTGCTGTTTATCATGAAAATTAACGCATGATGTGGCAAACAAGAGAACAAAGTCCATTTCAGCGTGATCTTTGTCTCATGCGTGCGTATGCGTTCAGCAATTGTGAAGTTCATTTTTTTGGTAGTTTTAACCCAACACTGCCTTTTGTTTGTAGTTTTTTCACAAACTTTTATTTATTTTGGCAATATCAGGTTGAATAGGTGGACTGCTGACGTGTGAATGTTAATTGACTTCTGATGCGACTGTTGCTATCTTGTTTCGCAGCATTTTTATATCATAAAAGTCAAGTGTATCAGAATGCTCATACAGTTATCCTGAGCGGTTCACACATCAATACGCACATTTAGTATTTAGAAATATGAGAAGTATATTGCAATTTAATTTTTTAAATGGAAACTAAAATACATTTGATTTTACCAATTTAACGACAAACAAAGCCCAAAGCGCAATAATATTAATGAATGAATGTTAATATGTTAAACTCACATACACATTTGAGTAAATTATAAGCAGCAGGCTGCAACTATGTATAGGTGGCAAGTGGCAATGATCTTGTTTTCAAGGACAACACACAACTGCGTGATTCGTAAAAAACTTGGACTCAGCTAGTATATGGAATAGGAAACTGAGAGCGAATTTGTAATACATCATTTAATTTGATAAGTGTAGAAGCACCAGAGATGTTTGGTGTTGATTCATTAATAAAAATTGCAGTATGTATATAAAAATAGCCATGCGAAATATGGCTGCTACTGCTATTATATATATAAATATATTGGTGGACTCACATCGGTATATCTCATTTTACAAAAACTGTCAAACTTTCGTTTGCAGAAAGATTTACAGAAAAGACGAGGTAATTCATTTATGCATTTATGTAATCGTGTCGTCTATTGAAATCGCATACAGTTGCAGTTATTAAGTAAATGTGGTGCTATAAGTCCTGCCACTATAGGAAAAGGTTTAATTCTTAATTACGTTTTAAATGAAAATGACTTTGATTGGTTGTGTCCTATTGGACTATATATTATATAGCTGATAAAGCATCGCGATATATATAAACATAATGCAGTCCATTCCAGAGTCCAGGTTTTGTCCCTCCCGATACCAGACGGACCGAAGGAAGCTTTATAATTCTACAGTCTATCCGACTCTATCCTTTCATTGGTTTCATCCTATGTAATAGGCTTTGGAAACAAACCAAATGAGTTATTGATATGTTGAGACAAAAGGGCTTCACGGAAAAAAATTCCGAGAAATAATTGATTACCGATCCATCTTAATGCCATATGAATTGCCTCGTGGTATATTATCCATATGTAGTAGAAGACATATGCGTGTACATACAAATACATTGAAGAAGCAGGAAAAAATTCATTTTGAAAGCATACTTATTTTACAACTTCACTACCTGTCCGCTTAAATCATAGTTAAAATTAGTAAGAACATTTGAAAGTGTAAGTTTTCGTAGTTTTAGATGGTATATACGGGTAACATACGAATTTAGTTAGTCCAAGTGTGGTGACTCAAGGTTTGTGTTTGCTTTAAAAGTAAAGTAGTGGAGGAATGAATGATCATTTGAACGTATTTGGACAAGCTTGCAAATGTATTCCGTATAAAAATAATGTCATACTGTTATGTCATGCATATTGATCACGATCACTACACGCATATTACAGGATATTATATTGACGTCAGGCGATGATATTCAGATAAACCCAAACTCAAGTTCTGTACATCGCATCTACGGATATCCATCTGTACAGTGATTGGTTTAGTTAAATAAAGTGTATAATTTGATAAATTGGATAGGATCTTTTTTGACCAAATTACTTGTGATTGGCGTATTGTAACAGATTTTTCAAACATATGATAATATATATGCTCACAACAGCACAATAATAATTATTGCTTTGAAGAATCATAGGAACCAAAAGGGACAAGAAATGTATGTAAGGAGGCAGCATCCTCAGACATTTTGCTTCTTATGTGTCTGTCAAGTACAAAGTTGACTTTTGCATTCATTTAGGGAGAAGACGTTTACGATTTTGCGTCATTTGTTGTTCCCTCATTGCAGTGTATGTGCTATAATTGTTGCTATTGCCCTTTGCATATTTGGATTTGTATGCTACAAGTATACCACTAATAGGAAAAGTTGTAGGATCACTTTAAACAAAAATTGCCTACCAATACGAGCTAACATCTGCAAGGTTTTGACAAAGGGTAATCGTGCTAAACATTGAAGCATAAATACATGAAACGAACGATAGGACTCCAAATAGTGTAAGCTGAAACTGCTTCTTGTAGACATCGTGTAGAAGCGGAACACTGAGCAGCTTCTTTAACCTTTCCAAATCTTCTTACTCCTCCAGTACTTCTCCTAAACGCGTTTGTCGTTTTTTTACAGTTATTGCTGTCTAAACACTAAACGGAGATTCCACATTGGACTGGTAAATTCTTCAAAATGATTGAAACGTGTGATCTGGAGCTGCAACGGCTGAGAGTCAAAGCCAAATTGGAAATAGGTGAAAAAGAGGAGTTGATTCCGCAGTACTTGCAGGATTTACGAGATGCCGTAAAAGGTATGGCAAATTAAACTACCTAGTCATACGTATATTCTCGTGCATACTGGTGTGGACAAGTTGCTGATTGTTACCTGATTACTTTGCAGACGATTCCAATCTTACATATCCAAATAACAACGAATTTCTCCTCCGTTTTCTGCGAGCAAGGAAATACAATGTGGAACGTGCAGCAAAAATGTTAAAGAAATTTTTTATTCTCAGAGCCAACGTTAATGACATAGTTGAATTGATGAAACCAACACAGCATATTAATTTATACAAAACCGAGTGCACCACAATTTTAAAACGCAGAGATCCAAAAGGCCGTCACATATTATTACTTCGTTGTGGTAAGTTGATAAATAGAAAATAAAGCTGGGTAGCGGTAGCAGTGAATTGAGATGGTAAGGTTGAGAAATGATAAGTTTCACTTCATTGATTTTTTCGTTACAGCGCTGTGGGACACAAGTAAATATACATTTGACGAGATTCTCTGTGCAATATTTCTTATGCTTGATGAATCTACTGCCACTTTGGATACACAATATCATGGAGTTACAATCATTGTTGACTTCAAGGGATTCGGATTTTCCCATGCAAGGCTGATAGGACCACGTCGTCTACAAAATATAGCCAGCTTGTTACAGGTTAGTTATTGAGTTTGGTATTTCGGTTTAGTTGTCATTGTAGTTGTGGGAGGTACATCACCTTAATGCTCATTTTACTTTTGCTTTTAGGATTCATATCCAGCGAGATTCAAAGAAATTCATGTGGTGAATCATCCAAGTATTTTCAATATGGTATACGCTGTTATTAAGCCATTCCTTAAGGAGAAGATAAGGAAAAGGGTAATGGCAAATTTTTATATTATATAATTTAGCGATCTTGCACATTTGCTGTGTCTATGTGACTGTGACTTTGAGATAATGTATTAATCATCCTTTGATACATATGTAGATAAACTTTCACGCTCATGACATCGCCTCCATGCATAAATTTGTGAGTCCAGATATACTTCCAGAGAGCATTGGAGGACGTGCCAATAACGATGAATTCTCAGATACAGAGCTTGTCAAAAGACTGCTAGGGAGAGATGAGTATTATGCAGGTATGCTGACATTTTTATGTTCAAATTCAAATTGCAGACAAAATTTTATCAAAAGGAAAACCTGATGTGACATTTTTTTAAAACTTATAGATCTGGCATCGCATGGATATACAAATTTGAATGCTTGAGGTATGAAGTACTTGTGGGCCACGTACGAACTACATTGCATGAGTGAAGTGCATTCCGGGATACTGTTTGACAGCAAACGAAAATATTGTAAATTAAGTATGGATACTCGGAGTGAAACGAAGTAACGCTGAAACAACGGCTTACTAAAAGATAGTCCGGATAGAATATACTAGTTATAAGGCATCTTTATTATGTATATTGAAGTTATTGCGATTGCTGACAAAATAACTGTAAAATAACTGCCCAGTTAAACATATACGGTAGTATACTTGTCTGCTGTGAATGAATTGTCTGATTGACATTATATTCAATTACATTCAATACAGACATTCATTACAAAAACAACCAGTGTTAAAGCATTTAATAGTATGAAGATGTATATATTTTAACAGAATTTTCTGATTTTACCAAGAATATTGTGATATATTACGTTTTCTGTAGGTTAATTTGCCTTCGTAAACGAACTATTGAAAAATGGAAAATATATATTGAAGTTTTGTACAAAGCTGCAGTTTTCCGGTGAATTTGGAAACTTTTTTTTGAACGTTAATAAATGATACGTATTCCAAGTTGTGAGCCATGTATTTAAGAGACCGCTAGTCTTTTCTTTCCCGTTGAAATTTTTTGTTACAGAATCCATAAGACGTAGTCCACAAGGTGCGCTATGCTGTTGCGCCCTTAAGGTATAGATGTTGTATAAACTATTTATGTTCTAGAATATTGATTTGTTGCAACAGCAAATTTTGTAAATCGTCTACGTAGGCAAAATATTGGTGAAAATACTACTTAATTAGCTGATTGTTTAAACGCTGCCTTTAGCATAACATTATATAAGTTTTAAACGATCAGTCACTAAAAATAAACGTGAATTCAAATCTTATGTTCATATTGCGGATAATGATAGTTGGCCATAATTATGCATACACTACTCACGTGGCACGTGGATTCGGAATGTGCTCATCAATTCCTAGCACACGGCATCCGACAGAGTTTGCATGCATGCGGCATATACAGTATTCTGCACAGATTCTGCCATTGTCAATTTAATGACGTGTATTTCTTATTTTTTGATTTGATTACTTTATTGTCTATCAAGTTCAGAACAAACTCTGTAATTTTGTATGTTACATAATGGCATGAGGGCTGTAATTAAGGGAGTTGGACAAAGCTAAATGTAAATTTTTGAACAGTTAATGAATAACATATATGCTATAAAACTGTATATGAATATTAGTTTATAGACTAGATGCAGTTGCGGGTTTACTATTTGTTTACGTAGCAGAAAGAAGCTCAATCTACTGAATTATTCCCGATAAAATTCAAACCTCATGTTATCAATATCAACATCACGTATAGAACACTTTTCTCTCACATCGTATCACTACAAAGTCCAATAAAAATGATGCTACTGAGTGCTCATACCTTCGTTTCGTTGCACTTGTACCTTACTTTTCATGCCTTTAGGACATGGGACACAGCAGTGTTAAAACTGCACCAAAATAAAGTATTAATTATGATCACATGTAGTTCACGCATGCTTTGTCCTCCTGTAATACTATCCCACTTCACAGTACATATAAGTAATACAGTACATTTGATAATTTTTAGTCACTGTATAGTACATGCACATGCTTCGTATATGCAGAGTAATGAATGGGATGTACATTTTGATACATCGAGATTTTGGAAAGGACAAGTGTGTATACGTAAGCAAATGCACTGCACAATTGTTCTTCAGCGTGTCAGAATCAATAATCAACTCAAAGCACAGGCATTCGTTGATATCAGGTGTTAGAACAAAATTGACCGCCTATGTTCAGTATAATAACTTAATAAGACTAATTGTAAGTGATTTTGGTATATTTTGTAAGCTCTGACTTAACGCACTCCGATCCCGTCCGGAGCTTCAAACCTTCCGTAAACAATTTAGCAATTGACAAAATGATACTTGAAGATGAGCAGTTTAGAGATTTCGCCATGAAGGCCAGAGATGAAATAGGGGAATCCAACGTGGACATGGAACAATGCCTAATAACACTGAAAACGATTCTTTACGGCAAGTATTACAAGGAATCCAAAAACTAGTATTTAAGTAACGACAAAGATATCGCTTTGAAAATATCAGGTAAAAAACGAAACACAATACTAATGTAAGTTCAGTACCTATTTCCAGATAGCTACGTAGATTTGCGACTTCCACCGTCCTCTGATCAATTACTGCTAAGGTGTTTGAGAGTCAGAAAATTTGACATTCAAAGATCTGCGAAATTGGTCCATCAGTATTTTAAACTATTATGGGAAATCTCAGATATGCATAAATATCTTGTACCAAGTTTACTAGCAGATTTGTACAAGCAGTTAGGAATTTCGACATTAAAGCATCGAGATTCTAAGGGACGAGTAGTTCTTCTGGCAAGACAAGGTGAGAACATGGCAAGAAGGCTTATACGTGGATGCAATTACAGCTTCTTGATTTGAAAATACGGTTGAGCCAAATATGACAAGGGTTAAATTAACATGTTTTTACTTGGTGCAATAATCGCATCTATATGGTTTACAGAAAAAGTGCCTCCAGACGTGTATAACTTTGACCAAGCTCTAGCCGGAACAATACTAATGATTGATTCAATAACACAAAACTCCGCGGATAATCAAAGACTTGGAATAGTGTTGGTTTGTGATTGGAAGGGCTACACCTTGGCTCACTTCCGACAAGCAAGTGCTTCCCGGCTACGGTCAGCAGCCAAGCTGTTCCAGGTAAAATCGAAGATGTATTGACTCTCCATCTCCACTCACAAAATATGCATAATGTCATGTCATGTGTGTAGGACGCGTTTCCAGCTCGCTTTAAGGAAATCCATTTCATACGGAATCCTGTACTTATCACATGCTTCTTTGCAATTGTTAAACCTTTCCTTCGTGAAAAGATAAAAAATAGGGTATAAACAAAGAAGGAGAAACAATTTATTGTATAAGAAACAAAAATAAAGATGAGACTCTAATCAGCATGATCTTTTTCCTTAGGTCCATTTCCACGGTCATGACTTTGAGTCATTTTACAAATTCTTTAGTCCGGATATCATGCCGCAATTTTTAGGTGGAAATCTACCAAACGACGAGTATGCGGATATGGATTTCACAAATACATTAATCAGAAGCGATGATTACTATACGGGTAAGAGACAAGGAGAGATCTGCACTTTATGTTTATAGTTTGGCTGCTACGGATGCGATGATTGACCACCTACATAATATGTTACGCATTTTAGAACTTCTCCAGCACGGTTATAAGTCGTGCTCCTGACTTGTGAGAGTTGTGTTGTGACGTACAAACCCTAGTCCGTTTCTAGCCTTTTGTGCAATAAATAACTTATTGTGCCATTGCATCAATGATGAGTCAACTAAATTAAACTTTGTTCCAGTCAATGTGTTTGAAATTGTGGATTGTGTGTGTTGTACAGCACAGCCCATGATTAATTAATTACTGTATAATGAATTTGGTATTATTTAAATTTAAATTTTAAATAAACTATTATTCATTTCTACTCACTATGAGATTTGTTAAATTGTGGATCACTAAATACACTCATTCTATGCGTGCTTTGTGCTTTCTCATCACTAGCATCTTCAACGTCTACGGTCTTCGGATATTTTTGTCTGCGGTCATGGCCCTTTGCGCCATGATCCTGAGTATTTACAGGATACCATTTTTGGCTTGTTACTGAATCACGTCTCCGCCTTCTGATCCCTCTCCAAAACCGTTGTATAGTAATAGTGGCTTTATATTGAATTTTCCAAATCCGTGTGGTCGACACCAAAGGCAGCACAGTCTTGTGACGGAATTGTTCCGCAAATCGGTCATTTATAATAAGTTGAATCTACGATTTTCATAAAATGTCGTGCATGATGCTGAAAATAATACGGAGGAAATAAATGATATGAAAATGGGTAATATTTTAATACGGACTTCCTCCATTTGTTTGGTTTCGGCTTGACCAATAATAAAAACTATCAATTTGCGCATGACATCCAGCACGTGGACCACATGCCCTTCGTATATCGGAATGTCCAATGCTGTAATGGCAATCTGATTTGGGAATTTCATTATCATGAACGGAGGCTCCAAACTACTTAGGAACGGGGACAAGTACTGCAGCTCCATATACTGTGTTGCTTTCCCATCAAATCTTAATTTAGCAACTTATTTAAGTTATAGTGGACTTGACCACACAACCAATTAAATAAAAATTTGTTTTGTCATGCTCAAAAGAAGTGTAATTACATCGCCCATTTGTCCATGAAAATATCAATGTCATCCGCTGTCACGTCTAATTCGTCCTGTTGTGTGGCTTGATGATAGTTTTCTAAAATGATGGCTATGTACATGTTTACAATTACAAAGTTCGTAATTATCAGGTAGGACACAATGTAAACCAGAGACACGACCCAATGGGTGCATTCTGGTTGATCAGGACCTCCACAATCGTCCTCATCTGGGTCACCGCAATACGTTTCTGTCGACGTAAGTGACTCCAAAATATCATTCCATCCAGCTGAAGTTATTAATCTTTAATAAAGACATACATTAATATTGCATTTTTATAACATTGCGTATCGTATTATTTACCAAATTTGCAAAATACTACCTAAACAGCAATAAAAAAGCATTAGGAAATGTTTCAAAATTTATAATTTCATCAAACGCTCCGCCATATCCAATCCTTCCGAAGAGAGACATTCCAAGAATTGAATAAATAAAAATTACGAGCACAAGTAAAGCACCAACGTTAAACAACGCAGGAATCGAAACCAGAAGAGCAAATATGAGCCTCCGGATGCCTTTTGCAGTCTAATTGGAAGAAAGACATAAAACTTCAATATGTTAAGTATTTGCCATTTATTCACAAAATCCATTCTCGTGTATTTGTGTAATTATGATTTATGAGTGCTTCCTTCTTTCAATACCTTCATTAATCGCATGACCCTTCCTACACGCAAAATTCTACATAGTCTGACCATCGAAGGGGGAATTGGAAAACTACGGCTGAGTAGGTCACCAATAACATAGTCCGCAATTGATACAAATAAGATGGTGAGGTCAAAAATATTCCACGCACTTTTAAAGTAGTAACTGCCCAATCCGATAATTTTGACAATCGCCTCTGCGGAGTATTGCATTTTTAGTTATTTTTAATTTATATAAATTACTTTCGATTCGATAATTATATATAAATCTGTAAATCTCAAAGGGTCACCAATATACCAAGTGTATAAATGAATATAAAGAAAGCCCCCAGTGATTCCAGGACGGAATCAACAATAACACCATGTCCATAGCTATCGAAGCACATGAGTATCATATTAGCGACAATTATTCCAAACATCATGAACTCCCCCCTGGATTGAAAACAGTAGATTGAAAGTATTTAGAGCACAATTAAGAATCATTGACTCCATCCATTCAGCAATATCGTATTTGTAACCTTTGTGACATTGAAATTTCGAAAAATGCGAGTCTGACTGGATTTCTTGGTTTTGGCAAAACTCTTCGTGGTAGTTTACTACCCAATTTTTTAATAGACCAATAATATTTAAACTGGTTTGGAGTCATCAAAGCTTCATAAAGATTTCCTTCAAACTAAACAATCCATATAATCCACATAGGTAATCCAATTAAATCTGGTACTACATAAAATATTTCATAATATTATGTTGTACTTTTTTCTTTAGCATGTTGAAATTGTCTATAATAACTCCAATGAATAAATTTGTTGTAAGAAATCCACCAAATAGGCAAAACAAAATAAAGTATACGTGCGCAAACATGTCATAATCTCTCACAGGTTGTTGGTCAATGTCCCTCGCGTCTGTTCCTGACCTAATCACTTCAATCCAACCCTCAAACGTAGCCTTAGCATATATACAGTTTATATAAGTAGACATATTAAATAAAAAGACTTCTTCTATATTTTATGCTAAGCGTAAGACATCATTCTTCTACCAAGTAGAGCAAAGCTATGTAGGCTTCAGGAACCGAATCAAAATTTGGAAATGTATTAATCCACGCAAAGTTGAAAGCATTGGCTTTTTGGCAGCAAACTTGCTTATTTGGTGCCACCTGGAAAGAAATTAATTTTGATTGGTCAGCATTCGTATAAGAAAAGAATGAGAAGAAAGCTATATTTGCAACGAAGATTAGGTATACCGCGGAGTCTAATGTTTCACCAATTTCATTGACACATTTGTATAGGCGACCTTTAAAAAATTGGACACCTGTTGCAGAAAACGTCGTAAGGAATTGTCCATTAAATAACAATATAACCAAGTAGATATTATTCATTCTGGTTAATTAAGTGTTGTCTGACCCATAATCGCAAATACAAGCCAAAATACGAGGCAGACACAAAAGACATTGAAAATTGCTGGAATCGCTTGAAGTAAGGAATTTACGACAATCTATAGTGGACGAAACGCAAAGACTAATAACATGTTATTATAATACACAATTCAGGTCGTCTAGTTCTCTTATTCATCTTAACCTTCATTCCGTGCCATCGTGATATTGCTCTGAGAGGTCGAAGTGCCTTCAGGGTACGCAACACTTTTAACGAATTCAAATGATTGAAAGTTGAATTAGAGTTACCAAGCCGCACCATTATATCAGCGGTCACAGAAGCAATCCCTATCTGTTGT